>PHNY01189625.1:0-10109 GCA_003724115.2 Anethum foeniculum | reverse complement strand
AATGTCCTTCTTACTCATGTTGTTTGCTTGCATTGATCTTTAAACTCTTTGTATGTCAAGAGCTTGCTCTGATACCAATTGTTAGTTCCCAACAATACAACAACTGAATTACAGAAGGGGGGTTGAATGGAATTCAGATAATTTTTCTGAAATTAGAAGATGTTAACTGCAATATATAAATCAAAGTAAATAAACTCAAGTTTAAAAACTTTCTGGTGGATTTAACTCTCCACCAGAGATATATATTGATGAGGATCTCTATGATACAAAGTTGTACACAGCTGCTTACAAGTGATTACAGAGTATTTTTCCTGCTATTCAGGATCACGCTTAAACTACTTTCTACACTTGGTTTATATACTACCAAGATACATGTGCAAAGAGACAAGTACAATATATTCTAATCAGCTAGGTCCAAGCACATGCTTCTTCATTTCTCTGTCCAATGCAATCTGGGAAGAATACAACATCTTTGAACGTTCCTGCACTGAAATGGAAATGCTTCATAATCCTCTCAAAACCTAAATCAGGCTGCCACATTCCTTTTGTGTACTATCAATCCATGTGACTCTGTCAGCTCCTGTCAAGTCACTATCAACTTTTAATTGTAGATCATCCGTTGAAGTTTCATTAGAGTTATCCGTTGAAACAAAACACTGATAGCCGTTTTTACTGATATACTATCCGTTGAAGCTTTGTTGAGTCATCCGTTGAAGCTTATTGGTTATCCGTTGAAGCTGTCATCTTATCAGTTGATACACTTTCACTTACACAAAATTATAAGTCATTGAATATGTACATTTAACCAACCTATTTTGTGTATCTTTCTAGTAGTCAACATGACTCAGAATCTACTACAACTTCTAAGGTATTTCAGCTATACTAATATATAGAATGTGCTTCAATCTTATGAGAAGAAATAAGCTTCTCTTTCAACGGATAAATTGATATGCTTATCCGTTGAAAGCTACTAATAAAAATAATAACAAATCTACTTAAGGTGTGTTTTGGAAACTTATCATCAAGACTACAACATATTCCTAACAATAACATAAGCATCCAAAGATTTTTAAAAAAGAATAATCCGACTGACAATTAAAATGACATTCAAAAGGAGTTTTGTTATTTAAAATAGAAGATGGTAACTATTAATAAGGAAGGTTGCAGTAAGAATACATTCCCCCAAAACTTAATAGGCAAACTGGATTGTAAACATAAAGCTCTAGCAATGGAAAACAATTGTCAATGTTTGCGTTCGACCCTGCCATTTTGCGCAGGTGTACCCACACATGAAGATTGTTGAATGATACCTTCAGAAAGGAGTAAAGAAATGACAGAATTATTGAAAAATTTTGTACCATGATCACATCTAAAATACTTGACAGTCGTTTTAAAATGATTCTGAACATAGGCTAAGAAAGAACTAATCTAAAAACCTACATGTTGTTTTGTAGGCAATAAAAAAGTCCAAACAGCCCTAGAATGCTCATATCTAAAATTGTAAGAAAATACTTACAACCATTGAAAGTTTCATGACCATAAGGCCCCCATAAATCAGCATGAATTAAATTAAAGATATGAGAAGCATGAGATGTACTCAAATTAAAAGGAAGATTATTTTGTTTTGACAGAGGACAAACCGGACAAGATTTATTACAAGCATCATTTACATGTTCAGCAACAGAAGGAATTTTTAAAAGAACAGGAAATGAAACATGACCAAAACGCATGTGCCATGAAGCACTTAGCTGATGTTTAGTCAAAGCAACATTGCTAGAAGGAAGTTTGACAAAAGACATATTAAAATTAACAAAAAGAGTTGGAAGCATTTTGCAGCTCCAGATGATAAAACCAGCCTGCAATTTACCGAGAGCTAGTGTTTTCCCCAGGTTCTGGTCCTGAAAGATACACATATTAGCAGAAAAAGACACATGACCACCAATATCATGAGTCCATTTAGGAACAGAAAGCAGATTATAGTGAAATGAAGGAACAAAAAACACATTATCAATGTGAAAATGATTATTGAAATTGATAGAACCAGCTTGTGTAATTAGAACTATATATCTAGTGGGTAACGCAACATGAACAGGATTAGCTGAGTAGTGATATTAGATAAAATATCTAAAGAACAACTCATATGATCGGTTGCTCCTGTGTCAATTAGCCATGTTCCTTTATTTAACCCAGGAAACAAAGAATTAGAATATGACACAACTATACTTGCCATGTGGTCTTCAGGGCTTTTAAGAAATGAATCATATCCAACCAAAGAATTCATGAGAGAATTAAGCTGATTGATTTGTTTCTGCATTTGATCCATTTGAGCAGAAGAACTAGAAGAATCATTACTACTGGAAACCACATTAACTTTATGAAGATTCCTGAACTAATGAGATGGACTGGTAGGCTTATCTTTTTTCTTCCAATTAGGAGGATAACCAATGAGGTTGTAACAATGCTCTTTGGTATGACCATTAAAGTTGCAATGAGAACATCTAAGCACTGGCTTAGTAACATTTCCTCCAGCAGACCCTGAAAATTCCCTACGCTTGACTTCGTAGAATTTTCAGCATCAATTCCAATAGAGTTAGCCAAAGGACTTAACTCAGGTAAGGAATGATAACATTACCTTGCTATTTGATCCTGTTTAACATATGCATAAGCCTGAGAAATACTAGGCAATGGATTCATGAGTAATATCTGCCCCCTAACATTAGTATTACTATCATGAAGCCCCATAAGAAACCGATGCAATTTGTGTTTCTGATCTCTCTTAAATAAAACCTTATGAGCTCCACATACACTGTTAACAATTGGTTCCAAAACAGAATACTCATCCCATAAACTCTTCAACTTGTGAAAATAAGTCTCTACAGACTTGTTGCCTTGTTCAAGACTGTGTGTATCTTTCAAGATCTGAAAAATTATGTGTCCATTGACACTAGATTACCTCTCATATAGCTTAGTCCAAACTTCACTTGCAATAGTAACACAATTGAGACCATCACTTATCTCATCAGCCACAGAGTTTAATATCCAAGTGATGATAATATCATTTACTCTTTCCTATTGAGCACACAACAAAGAAGAAACATCAGGTTTCTTATACAATCCATTAACAAGAACAAACTTATTACGAGCATTTAACGCAATTTGCATTGACCTACTCGAAGGCACATAGCTATCATGACCAATTAGCTTCTTAGAGTTCAAAATAAGACCTGGATAATCATTATTATGCAAGAACAAAGGATGCATATTGCTATTAATCACAACATCATTATGTTGCACAGGATTTGGTAAAGTACCACCATTATCACCAGTTTTATCCACATCTAAAGGTTCTTCTTTATCATTTTGCTTCTTAACACGCTCTCGAGATCCAGAATTAGAAGAATTATCGGTAGTAGATTCTTGTAGAGCTTTTGCAAAGCTCGGTCTAGTCATAAATGTTCTAAAAGACCGATTGAATTCAATTTAAATTAATAAAAACGTAAAAATATAAGATATTTTTTAATTTAAAAACCAAATTTAATTCATAAATCCAAAATTTATTTAATTTTTAATCAACATTAAATATGAACGTAATCATATTCGACCAATCTGAAGTATATTCAAATATATCATAATCCAAAGTTTGTGCAATTCAAAATTGATCCAATCAGATTAATGAAATTGCAAGTCTAATATAACACGCAATAACATTTTCTTCTTGAAAAAGTATGAAAAATGCATATTTCAAGTCGAACCATCCAAAACAAACATGTATCCATCTCTAAAATGTGTTTTACACCAGTATTTCAACTCATTTTCCAAACTCGTTATTGTTTTAGAATTAGGTATAGTATTTTGATAACGTTATAGATCTTGTTTTTATCATGCAAATTTATTCCCCAAGCTCTCTTATATAGAAATATACAATTACAATTTACAGCATATAACTGTAAAAAACACTTCCTTATCATCATCCAATTCACATATGTATGGATAGACAGTGAGCTTCTAACAAAACATAACAAAACATACCAAAAAATGGCTTCCTCTGCAACACCCTCAACTCTCACACTCTCCTACACCATTCCCCAAGACTTCAATTCCTCTTCTTCTCCTTCCCTTGCCTTTAAACCCAAACCCCTTTTCTTCAATTCACCCAAAACTTTCACTTTTCACCCATTGATTTTCAGGTGTAAAGACACAAAATTGAGCAAATGGGTCAGTGAAAAAAAGAGTTTTGTTGTGTCTGCAGTGGCTGAAGTTGATGTAGAGGAAGTTTTGGAAGATGGGTTGGTGGAAAATGGGGCTTCTTCTGCTCCTGTTGGTAAACCCAAGAAAGGGAAAGCTGCATTGCTTCTAAAGAGAGATAGGGTATGTGTATGTATATGTTTTTGTCATGGGTTTTTTGTATTTGTTGTGTATTGTGATTTGATTGATGGGTTTTGCAGGGAATTTGTAATTAGTGCAGGAAATGTCTAATTTTGAAATTTTGTTTGTGATGCATGTTTTTCTTGAACTTTTTGTGATTTTGGTTGGTGGGTTTTTAGAATTTGGGAAGTGGTGGCTTTTGGGATTTGAAAGATTTGATTTTTATGATTTGGGTTGTTTTAGATGGCCTTTTCTTGAATTTTTCGGTTGTGTTGCTAGTTTTCCAGGAATTTTGTTGCTTTAATTATGTTTACTTTGTTGTTGTTTTTCGCGTGTGAAAATATCGGAGATGATATGTATAAGGATGCAAGATACAACTTTGATATATTATACAATTGACAGCATTTTAATCATTTATAGTTCAGAACTACTTGCTGCATTTGGGACTAATATTGAATTGTTGACCCTTTGAAAATTAGTCTATTTTCCTTGTTGAAAATGTTGGTACAAGTTTAAAACTGTACTTGCAAAACATCATGCTTTTGTCTATATCTTGAGTATCTTTTTATTGATAATTGTATGCTACCATTCAGCTTCTTGGTTACTTTAAAAAGAAAAAAAAATGCTTCTCAGTTGTTTTCTTAAGTTCTCTGTTCCATTTGCATTTTGAGTAGCAGTATAATTTAGCCGGTAGCATTCCAGGGGACATGAGTTCTCATATTATGTAAAGTGCTACTATATTAATCTTCATTGAGAATCTGCTTTACATGTTGGCTTGCTGTAACTTATTTCAAAGGTTTACTGTTAGTCCCATACATTACCCTTTTTTACGAGGCTTAATATTTTCAGACACTTGAAATATATCTTTTTTGTTATTTGATGACCAGACTAGGTCTAAAAGATTCTTGGAAATTCAGAAGTTGAGGGAGACCAAAAAAGAATATGACATGAAAACAGCGATTACCTTTCTTAAGGAAATGGCAAAAACAAAGTTTGTTGAGACTGCGGAAGCTCATTTTCGGCTTAACATTGACCCAAAGTATAACGATCAACAGCTGAGAGCAACTGTATGACTTCCAACCGCTTTGTCATTATACAAAATGTTCTCCGAAGTTTATAATATATCAATGCTACAAATAAGAATTTTAATGACTTTTTATGCGTTTGCTCTAGGTAAATTTGCCAAAGGGAACTGGACAGACTGTTAAGGTGGCTGTTCTAACTCAAGGTAGTTATTTTTTCAAGCCTTTGATTTGACTTTTTATTTCTGCACAGCAAGCTTTAATTCTCGCTCTCATTTCAATGTTATAACTGTGTGCATAGAAAATCAGGGTAATGAATCATATGAGGAGTATAAGACAGTTGCAACATACCCTTAAATATTCATGATATTGTGAATACTATATAGTAATTACCTACGTGTTCAACAGTTCAAGTATTCATGTTCGATGAATGCATTGGCCCAGAAAAGTAAAACTGTTTTAGGTTGGACTTTGGAGGCACAAGTTTAGCTTTTAAAATTAGGTAAAAGCATTATCATAATAGGTTGGAAGCATTTGTCCTGCTTAGAATTTCATATTAAACAATTTATAGTTTTTGATTCTGAAATGATCAATTTAGCAATATAAAACTCAAGCACACATACCCGCACTGTGGCTTGAACCCTTGATCTCTTAGTACCAAGAAAACAGGGGTATTCGCTAGGCTACGGAAAAACCTGTACTTCATCTTGCTCTGTGTGATTGTCATAAAAGTGAAGAGTGACCAATGAAGTAGGATTTGTAAGCTGCCTTATCTGTCACTATTAATTGAAACAGTTGTTTCTCCTTATATTAATGTTATATTGATGTAGTTGGTTTTTAGATTGCTAAGCATCTTATATGTGTGACAAAAAAAGTTTAAGCACTTGACTACTGAGTACAGTTGCATAATATCTACTGATCTGATCCTAGATCCTGATTATTAATATTTTATCCAGTCTTTTTAGTACTGCATTGTAATTTGTAATTCTTTCACGTTAGAAAGAGAAAAAATGAGCACAACTAAGGAAATAGTGGGAATTAGCCCATCACTTTTACTTTGTATTCTATTTATTTGTATCCAATGCTGACTCTGTCGGGAACTGATGTGTTGATAATAGTGGAGAATCGTTTAAATTTAACCTCTGAACTAAGCATCCCCAAACCCTCACCCTCGTGAAGTCTCTACTGCAAGCATAAACCATTGGGTCATGACATGTCCAATTTCCGGTGGATTGAAGTATGATGTTAGGTCTGAAGTAAGTGTTTCAAGTGAGTATAACATCATTCCGTGGCTTGATTAGTACCATAGGGAGTTCCAAGTACGAACGCTTGTATGCAATGTGTATTTCAGGCACCTCGGGACACATTTTTATAGACACCTAGCATCAACCTAAAAGAGCTGGTCTTGTCAGTTGTTCCTCTGCATAGTGAATATTTTTTGGATTCTTACATAGGCTATTAAGCAACACGTTTATGTTTTAGATAACTGGTATCATTTAATCGGTGACTTTAGGTTCTACAAGTCATATTTAGAAATCAGAAGACTCTGACCACGGATGTACTGGATTTCAAACCTACATTATAAGTTGAAACATAAATTGATCCAGATTTATGCCAATCCCCCACTGCTGTAATAGTATTCGCTGATCTCGGATACTGTATACATATTAGATTAGTAAGAAATTCACGATATTGGAACGTATAATATACTACTGTTCCAAATTTCTAGTTGAACTTGTGTTCTCATTAAGTTCCATTACAACTCATACAATGGGGAAGCCTGGTTATAATGGTGCAACCCGATATCTTTGTGTTAAGGTTTAAAAATTGTGGATGCTTGGATGATGAATATAATTTTCTTTTCTGTCATGTTTTGCCTCATCTACTAATCTATTGATAGTCAAACACGGGTGTTTTCGCCATGCACTATTTTCTGGCATTTCTTTCTGATTAAAAAAATCAGACTACTTCAAGTTGGTGGCTTTTACTAGAAAAATGATGCTATACATGATTGTCAATCAGTCTCCTTTGGACAGTTAATAGTATATATTCAGTTAGTTGGGCCTCCTAAAAGTACACATATTTCCACAGGTGAGAAGTTCGACGAGGCAAAAAGTGCAGGAGCAGACTTGGTTGGTGGAGAAGACTTGATACAACAAATTAAAGAAGGATTCATGGACTTTGATAAATTGATTGCTACACCCGATATGATGCCTAAGGTATTGATAAACTTTATTTTAAGATAATTGTATTTATGTCCCTCCTGTCTTATATTGACCAAAGCTTTTGGATGTTTGTGACTTGTGCAAGCTTTTGCACATGCTTTGTTGAACTTCAAACTGGATAAACTACAGGCGTTTAAGGTTTATGTGACACAATAGCTTGTAGTTGAGAAAGATTGCAATCTGTTGATGACTTGTCCTAATAAAGTACTATATTACACTTTCTGTCTTAATTTTTTTTTTTTTTTTCATTTCCGTCCTGGACTAATAAACACCAATTTAGGTAAATAATCGAGTTTTGGTTCTCCAAGATATTTATTAATCCAAACCATTATGTTAAGAGTTGTTTTAGATGTTTATGCACTGGATTTTTAATCAGACATTTATTTATGCATATCAGGTTGCCAGTCTAGGAAAGATTTTAGGACCTCGAGGACTCATGCCAAATCCAAAGGCTGGTACTGTTACAACAAACATTCCTCAGGTATGCTTTCTGGCAGTCTATGCGTAATACTCAAGTTTCCCTCTTAATTCTACAACACAGTTAATTCTTTGTTCTGGCATATTTGTACGACAAAGTTACTGATTTTAGTTTCTTAATATTGTTACTTTATATTAACTGTTTCAGTCTTTAGTACTCGAATATTAGTACTTAAATTTTTAATTGAAAAGATAGAAGTCGCAGCAGTCATGTATTCCTGTTTAAAATTGATGTTATAATTTTGTGTCTACTCTTTGCCTTTTCTCTCAATTATCCAATCCTTGTTGTTTGAACTTGTAATGAAATATGGGATTTACGGGATCATGCATCTTGCAGGCAATCGATGAGTTTAAAAAGGGAAAAGTTGAATACAGAGCAGATAAAACAGGGATTGTACACTTGCCTTTCGGAAAGGCTAATTTTTCAGAGGAAGATCTTCTTGTAAACTTGCTTGCTGCAGTGGTACTCCCCCCACCCCTTCTCTTGTTTCATTATTTGCTAAGATTAATCATCTGGACACTATCTTTATCTTTGTTTAATTATTTGATATGCTAGAAATCAGTAGAATCGAACAAGCCATCTGGTGCAAAAGGAGTATACTGGAAAAGTGCACACGTTTGTTCTTCAATGGGGCCTTCCATCAAATTAAATATAAGGGACATGCTTGATTTCAAGTTACCAACTGATCTTTGAAGAATGTAAGTATAATTGTAGTATCCTCTAAAGTACACTTTCCCTTTCGTTCTCCTCGTATGGAGATTCTAGCTTTTAGAAGATAGTACAAAGTTGAAGGGAGAGCCTAGAATTGCCTGTTGCGGTAAAATAGTCACTCAGAGACTATCCCTTATATGCCCACTTCAACACAATCTTGTATCACAATGGACAATTATGGTTATAGAAAATTTTAATGTTTTGTATCCCCAAGTTGGAATTCTGCTGTATATTTACAGTTGAGATTATATTTGTTGATAATTGCATGATTAAAGAACCTCCCTGTTTCTTAGTTAGAACATTTACTTAAGTTATGAGGTGAAAATGATTTATAATCAATGAGCTTGATGTATTCAGGATATTGCAAATTCTATTAATTCATCGGAGTTGAATATATACTATTTCTATCATATTGGGACGGAAAAAGTATATTCAAAATATTAATATATGGAGTATATGTTGGAGTATAGCAAGCCTATTGCTCATCCTTGCAAGATGTAGATCATCCTTTTTCTTGGAGATGCAAGATCTTGTTGAATATTGTGCTGGCATGTACTCCTCAGTCCTCATTTCTAGTCCTCATTTCTTTATATTTCAGATAAAGTGCTCGGTACACATTTTAAGGGGCACATAAAGTATAGTTATATAATTTTTTTTAATATTTTTTTCTGAATAAAAATATAAACATTCGATTTTTATTTAAAAAAATAAAATCGGAAAAAAAATTATAGAACTATACTTGATATGCACCTTAAAATGCGTGCCGGATACCCTCTCTGAAATATAAAGAAATTATTTCAGAAATGAGAGTGACAGATGGAGTAATTAAGAAATGCACTAGTTTTAGACATTTTAGAGTGAGATTCCTCAGAGAACTAAACAAAAATCTTGTAATTATAAAATGCATATATTTGAATACAATATTCATTGAAGACTAATTGATAAAAGCGTCAAAATGGCCAATCTACAATGAACATAATCTTCAACATAATGTGTGATTTATGTTGAAAGTAGGGCTGAGTATTCGGTAACCGAACTGAAATATAATTTTGTTACCGAATACCGAATAAGGAAAAAAAATCATAATCGAATACCGAACCGAAATAATTTCGATTCGGTAACCTTACCGAAATAAATATTTCGGTTAAAATCGAAAACCGAATTAAATAACCGAATTAGAAAAAAAATAAATTTAAATGCTAAAATTTTGTTCCTAATTTTCATTTTAGTATTTCTAAACATGTCCACTATAATAAACTCAAAATCTTTTCATAACTATAAACTCTTAGTAAAATAGAACATATACCT
>PHNY01189598.1:27294-40014 GCA_003724115.2 Anethum foeniculum | reverse complement strand
TTCGCGTGATTGAGTTTAGTAGTAGCTTTATAAATAATTATGTATATTTTATCATATATGAACAAATATTTGAGAACTACTAAACATGTCATATTTTTTATATATAATTGAAGCCCCCCCTTAGTAAATTTCTGGATCCGCCACTGGATAGTACACAAACCAACAAACATGATTTAAATAAACAATCAAGCACATATATGACAATGTGGTATAACTGATAAGGCTTGAGAAACAGGAGTATAAGTCTGGCTGTTGTTCAGTTTTTTAAGGCTATCTTCCTTACATGTGTTCTTAATAGAATCTCACAACCTCCACACCTAACTTCTATAAACCGCAAAGTGCAAGTACTCACTACGTAGTACCCCCTTAAAGAGAATTTTTTTTAAAGTAACAATAGTTGCTACTATATGCTAAGAAGCCGAAACTCTTCACTTGAGTTTTTTCATTCCAATTACAATTGACACATATATAATACCAAAATGGTAAAAAAAATCAACTCTAAAACTTATATAACTTAATTGGAATATAATTTGACTACATCAATTACATATAAATAGTGAAAATATGTAAGTCAATTATAAATGCATATGACCAATGTCAATTAGACTTCTTACTTATCTAAAAATGTGAGTAAAATAGTAGTTCAAGTACTACAACATGTCGTGTGACTCTCGTTAAAGCTTCAATATAAAAAACAATCTTGATAAAGAACACAAATGTGTTACGATAATTAAGTCAGAAATAATGATGCCCAACCGTATACTTCAAAGGTAAATAGAATGCTTTTAGGAAACATACCTGGTGGTCTCAAAACAATACATCCAAATATAAAAAGAACTCGATTGATACACCTACCTGCTAGAATATAAGAATCATTTGATCCAAAACAATCAAACATATTTCTTTCACAGCTACGCCATGTCTTCTATTATAAATGTACACCTCCAGAACATAAACCATTTATTCTATTATAAATGTCCAGAACCACAAAAAAATCAAATAAAGTGCTTACTACGATGGTTAGAAGCTTTTCATGGAGGTTTCCCAATAGAAGTTACAAATCATACATGGACCGGAGCCTCTCTGCATACACAAAAAAAATAATAATTAAACTAATTGAAAAAATATTACTTATAAGTAAAATTATCTATGGCGATGGAGTCTCATCGATTTCTGATCACATATGAAATGTAGTGATCAAACCTTCACTAAAGCACCCAGATCAAAGCATGACATGTTTTAGATTTCTAAAATTAGGCATAAACAACAATTAAAGGAAAATAAAGGAAAAAATGTAGTACCTAAATTGAGAATCAATGATATTGGGAATGAATCATAGTGTACCCAAAATGAGTATTCATGATAGAACATGAACCGAGAGATGTGTATGCGAGGCACGAATCAGTAATTACCATCTGTAAAAGAAATCATTACGATGAAAGAGAATTAGGTTCTCAGTTTTAGTAATCGTATTACATTAGTCTGCCATGATTATTCTTGAAGGACATGTATGTATTATGTATGTACATTTGAGTGCGTTACCTGAGAATCCTATAGAAATCAATATCAAGTATACCGAAACATACACCGTATAAATCTTAGTTCTAGTTCTGAATGATGGAAGCTTTTACATTTTTTGTTCTACTTCACTCGTGACGTAGACCTTACCTATATTCCTTTTAGTCTGTTTCCATAAAAAGTCCCAGATCAAAAAGAAAAAAAGGGATAAAAGATACACCAAAAACAACTGAATAAACATCAACGATAGAAAATATAAGGTGTTCTCAAAAAAAGTAACTTGATGGATCAAGCTTACGGAGTTTAATTGTAATTTTGACTCCGCAAGAATACCAATGAACCTCTTTATGCATAGGAGATCAAGATATCTTACTTAACTTAATCCAGTATTACTTACGTATCTTAATCCAGAATTACTTATGTAGTTTACAGAAATAACTAAGTGCAAAGACCCTGGAAAATGTGTCAATTAGGATACAATTCAGCGCACTAAACTTGTGCAGAATCATAACCTGTACTCCATCAAAGCATCTATCATCCATCCTCTGATAAAATACGAATGTCAAAGACAACTTTGTTGTTCTTTTTATTTTTTAATTAAATTTACAAAGATAGATTTACAGGGCGCAATGTCAAGGTCTACTTTAAAAGAACTAGAGACTTTATCCGAAAACTATTTTCAAAAGGTGACCTTAAAATAAATCATGGTAAGTAACTAAAACCTCATAAAGACTTATTTATTAGATGACAACAACAGTAGACTGCAAAATATAAAACATGACGTACTATTTAGCTCAACGATAAAATAAAAGATTCTAATATAAATTTAGTGATCCTTGTCTTCGATATTATCTGCATATAACAATGATCCACAATAACACCTCTTGAAAAAGGAATGTAATAAAATAATATAATGACCATTTAATTTTGAAATATTAATATTAATACACTGAAAGTACACTAAGCAACCTTATCTTGTGTTAACAGATATAAATATAAAGAATGTATCTAAATTTTCACACTTAACTTGAGACCTGAAATATTTCTAATTATATCACCAAATACTTTTCTATTTAAACTTTAGAAGAAATAACAATAATCTCAGAAAGGTAAATAAATTTAATTTTTACGTAGTGCTACATGGTTAATCTTCAAATGCTAAAAAGAACGATTGTTTCCACCCATACTTAATCGTGAGTTAATAAGTAAAAAGAAATGGAAGGCTTATAATAGAACGTTTGGTGCAAACTGATAGTTTAAATCACTTAAATTGGCAGCATTTATAATCTTCAAGTTTATTATGAATATGAATTGGAGAATCTTCTAAGGTAAGTATTCACCATGTATACCTAATGACGAAAAATGTATTAAATTTCATGTAAAATGAGAAAATTCAATCATTTAATATGACCAGCCTAATATATTCACTTCTCTATTAATATCAAGAACTCAGTTCACTTTTTCACGAAATTCTTTACCTATCATGTTGTCGAGAATAATATCAATGTCAGTAGATTCTTCTACTTGAAGATGTAAGAAAACCCAAAAGATATAATCAAAAAAATAGTGAAAAATGAGATCAATGTATATAAGGGAGTTCAGCAGGGCATATAAACAGTCGCAGTCCAATAACACAAACACAAAATCAAGCAAAATTACATATGATTAATAGCAATTAAAGTATGATCAACCAGCCTAGCATTATTTAAACATTTTGGATAAGTTTGAGTACGTCAGTTGAAGTAACAGATAATACTATCTTCTTAAACTATTTTTAACTCATATGATGTCTACGGCTCAACTATATTAAATTTTTTTTTTCACTTATACATGTATGCTACCAAGTACAAATACCTAGATTGAAAGTTTGAACTTAACATTGTTCCAATCACATTACTTAATAATTTTCAAATAACACATTTTAATTAACTTTATTGTAGCTATATATTATTAAATAAGAGATTTTAATTAAGAAATAGTGCACATATTCTATAACAACCCTTTTTAGCGTATTAATCAGCATAATTTCCTAGAAACTTAAATCTTCTATGTACAGTAGGGGGTGGCGCCTTCTTTAACATCTGCAATATGTAAATCCAGAATTAGAATTTAAGACTCAGACAATATTATTTTTATACTATGTTTTATAGATATTCTTAAAATTAGAGTAAACCTAAAATATATAAGGTTTAAGCCTGGCATTTTGGCCGAACTAAGTAACTATCTTAGTAGAACATTCTTGATCAAAAACCGGCTCTTACTAATTAACAATAGACAGATCATTGCATAAAGATTTTTACCTCCGCAGAAGAGAAATTTAATCATTATAAAAGTCTGCTAGTATTTCTTGGCTTCATCCATTTTCGTTCATACATTGTATCAAACAGGTAGTGTGCAGCTCGAATGTACTAAATCTATAAACAATATATATGTGCAATAAATAATATATAGAGATCTATAAACTGCAAAAGAATGTGTGAAATCACAAAACAATGAACAATGGATACGACAAACTTGTAAGAATCGATGCTTGGTTAAAAATACTAATTTCGGGTAAAGCATTCAGAGACACAAACCTTGAAGACCTAAAAATCGCATAAGAAGATATGATTTTGACGAAATAAATTTTTGAATATAGTGTGGGAGAATATGGTAGAGATTATTACTAATGTGGAATCTATCACGAATGCCAGTAGTGAGAGTTGAAATTGTGAGATACATTCTCCTTATCACTTTCTTTGTTGATCCCCCGTGCATCAAGATTGCATGCTAAAAATCAAATTTTTTTTAATGCGGTTATACATATACACATGTAACAAAGATTCAAAAAAAATTAGTATAAATAATTGTATACCTATGGTCTGATTCTCATAAAAAAACTTGGTCGATTTGTATCTCTCTCGATTGCTTGTACTTCATACAATGTTTCTTTCTCGATTGCTTGCATAATTAGTAGAACTTTGATCAATTGTAGATGAACTTTCCTCTTTCTCTTTTCCTTGGTAATATATCATAGATGACAAAGAATGATCAATCGTTATTTTTCTATGTCTGGTAGTATGCCATTTGAATTATTCTCTCTTTTCCGCGACGATGACTAAGACATTATTCGGATATTATGATCAGATTCTGATTTCTTTGTAACGTAATCAAAACTTCATGTATCAGTATAAGTTGGTTTTATAGTAAATGTTATGATAAATCAGTATAAAAATAGTATACAAAGTACCCGAGCCAGATAAATAATACCTTCTTATAGTTGCCAGAGCGGTTCACCTTTTCTTAATGTCTTCTGCATTCTATATCAACAGTTCAAAATTTATATTCTGATGACTCTTAAAAGGCGGTAATGCAGATATGCAGTAGGTGCTTGCTGGAGAATCTTAATACGCAAACCACATTCTTATTCATATAAAATACATACAATCAACTGACAGATTGACATAGTATGTAGAATCTTAGTTTTGATGCATAAATTGAATGAAAATTTTTCGAAGAAACAGATTAACATAAGTAGCATATGACATTTTTCCGACCCGCTTTTCATTGGTGACAGGGTAGAATTTCAAAATGTTATAAAAAGGTGGATGAGTTTTTTTTTTACCAAGTCCTACTTTAGTAACCTGGATGTGTAAAGACCGAGATCACAACTAATCACATAAGCATTCCAGTCCATCACAACCAACTAAATGAAAATTGAATAAATAATTTCAAATATCTACACAGATCAATATTGCGATATGCAAAATCAATTGCAAGAGAAAGCTTTACTAATAATTGTCATACATTCAAATTAAATCAAACATGACTTATGAAGAGAATTATATGACAATTCAAATTAAATCAAACTTGACTTATGAAGAGAATTATCTTAAAGCAAAGAGAGGATCACCGATTAGCCCTAAATTTCTTATTAACCTAAAAGCTACTAAGCAACAGAGCTACATGCTTTAAATTTTTTTGTTTCTATACGCCACTTTGAATATAAAGTGATGTATAAATTAAATATAAATTGAAGTATAAATTGCTGGAAAATACACTTACAGTATTGAAATTGGAGCCTCGCTTTAAGTAACTACTGCAATGTTCTACCTCCGGGCCATTTTAGTTGGATCTCCTGAAACTGATCGACTGAAGCAAATAAAAAAAGATCATTAATTTGGGAAAACTAAGGTCGGATAAAATCCAGTGAAATTGGAAGCATTTTTGTAAAAGAACTTTGTCACTATATTAAAGAGTATAGATAGAAAGAGGCCAAAAATCGCATATGCTGTCCTGACCGAAAAAGAAACATCTAATTGGGAAAAAGTAGGAAACATTATGACTTTCACTGATCATCGAGCAGGATTTAAAAGGCAGAAACATATTAAGGAAAATTATTCATTGTATGATGATATTAAACCCCAAACTGGTACTAATAAACTACTAAAGAAAACTTCATAATCCGATGCTAAATAATGTGCAACCAGAATTGTACTAAACCAATATGGTTGTGTTAAATTTGCCCCAGTTAAGGATCCTGCATCATGATATATTAACATGTTAGAAACTTGGAATCTAAGCTCTGACAAATATTCATGAAACCGGAAAAGGTTAGCTCTACCCTCACCTGAATTGAGACCAAGTGAGCTACTCAATCAGGAAGCCTTTTGTAGCTGTCAACTAATGCGAAACAATGTTCCATCAAAATTGGAGCTGGCCAAGTACTTCTATTTCTATTTCTGATCCAAATTGAAGCCTCACTTTTCCATTTCCCATCACTGGCCAGCCTGCATCACTAATATATGAAATTTAAGAATCTTAAAATGATACAGACCATATGATTTATGCTCAATTATATGACATCCTGGTGGGCAATAAAGGTCGGACTGCAAATAGGTTTACTTAGCAAAGCAGAGTAATTCTCGAACAAATTCGTTTGGCCTCTCCGACTTTTAGCTCTACATTATCATTTACAATAGCTCAACAATTTTTCGCATCAAATAGCCAAGCTTGAAAGAAGCCAGTAGAACGAAAAGACTATTAGACATAATCAACAAAAAAAACCATGAAAATACCAAATGACATGTCTCTTTTAAAAAGTTATTACCTCAAAATATACTTCTTCATTAATCCAAAATGCCACGTGCTTTACTGGAAGCAACAATCTGCCCGTTTCATCTTTAAGCTTTTTCTTCCATTAAATTCTTTATTACTTGTGGACTTTCCTGCTGGTCGCTATGGTGATACAAATTATATCTCTTACACTTGTTGTACGAAATTGAGCTTCTACATCCATACCTAAGAATGTGCATAACTTACTCCATCCATACCTAAAAATCCTTCATCCATTCAACCAAAAAAAAATTAAAGTCAGCCAATTACATATATACATACAGCTGACTTGTATTTAAACAATGGAAGCGATAAAGTTAAACACGGAAAAATTAAAAAGATTCTCACAGAACTTATATCAAACAGTGGGAATGCAGGTAAATACAGGTAAATTAGTCCTTCTAATAAGAGAGAACAAATTATCATGCATTCAAAATTTTAAATACCTATTGTAAAGCTCTCAGAAAAAGAAAAAAACTTGGTCGATTTGTATCTCTCACGTGTTGAAGTACCTGATGCAGTAGTTTGTTTCTTTGGTCCGCCTCTTTTTTTAACGTTAGCAGAGCTTGTCACATCATCAGATTTATGAACAACTGCAGATGGATTTACTTTCCTCGGTAAAACATCCATACATGACAAAGAAGAATCCATTGTTTCAATATTATCTACAGGAAGCACGACATCTGAAGTATTATCTCTTTTACGTGAGGATGATTGGGACATTTTCTTGATCGTATCATCAGATTATTATACTCATATTCATATTGTTCATTTACCAATCAAAACACTGGTTTCATGATTGCAATGAATTAAAACCTAATATTTTGAATGCAATGTTTACCATTTTTGGCAAGTAAAAATTCAGAGCAAAACACAATTCAATTTGTTGTTATAAAAGCATGGAATTAGGCACTATTGATGGATCAGTAGGTGACGTGGCTTTTTTCAAACATTATCCTGCCTAAGTGATTTTACATTTATAACCCTACATGCAAAAATTTAGTAACCAATTCAACTAAATTTAGAAGGGCATAACAGGTAGATAAGTGCAAAAAGTATTCGGGATTTATAATATACATATATCTTCTCATTTCATAATTGAATAAGTTAATATGTTTAAATCACATATTATATTGTAAATAAGTTGATGTATTAAATATTATTAAAATATTAAAATATAGAGAAATTATCAAAAATATTACTCTTTTCGTTCCTTTGATTTGTATATATAATTTTTCAATTTTCGGCACACATTTTAAGATGAATATGAATGATGCTTCCGTAATTTATTTTTAAAATTTTCTTTTATTGAATTAAACTTCAAATGTTAAATTTTTATTTAAAAGAAAAAATTAATATAATTTATGAATTTATGGAGGTATGTCATAAATGAGCGTTAAATGCATGCCGAGCCCTAGTCCCCATATATATATAATTCAAAGAAAATGAGAGAGTACTTTTTTTTAGCAAGTTTACTATCTTATTCAAGATTGTATCCGGTTACAAAATCGTTTTTTGTAAAAAAATTGAAAAATTCTATTTTTGCAAAAAAAATTTAAAAAACATATTTTTACAAGAACATAACTAAAAAAATTGTATTTTAGAAAAACCTCTAAAATATATTCAATTTTTTTTCGGTTAATCTCTGATAAGTAGCTCAGCGATTAGTTTCGATTCACAATCATACTTATAAATCATGATTTACCAAACACATCATCTTATAAGTAAAAATAAGTAAAAATATCCAAACACTTGAATAACTTATAAATAATAATTTACATATCACTTATGACTTATGTGACACTTTAAGTCATAAGTTACTTTTTTTTAGAAAATCCTAAACGGACTCTAGCCCTCATAACTCTCACACCACTCACCCAACCCCGGAAATCTAACAAGAAAAACCTCCGCAATGCAAACTGCACTCTACTTCAAATCTGTTACTAAAAAAAACGAGCAATAAAAGTTACAGTCATGTTTTGGGATCAATATTCCACCCCTTAAACTAGTGTAAATTATCCTCTCCAGTATCTCATGCAAAACCAATACTCCACATGATCATTTGCACAACACAAAAAAAAATCCTAAATTTAGACATGCATAACTTATCCTCACAACTCAGCAAACGGCTATACATAATCCAGCAAACCCTAACTAAAAAATACCATCCAGCAAACCCTAACTAAAAAATATCATCAGCAAACACACACCTGCACAACACTACGACACCTCCACAGACCCATGAAACTAACAAATATTGAATTGAAGGTAACTCAACGAAATACTTTAAGTTTCTAGAGGCTCTCGAACTCTACTGGTATCACAAAGCTTCATGATCATAATATTCATTCTAATAAAATCTTCGATATACCTAATCAATTGATAAAGAAAACGCCTCACATTTTAAAAAATTCTTTAATTCCTTTCTTTCCACAAAAATATATAATAGCCCCAAAATCAACTTACTGATGACATGCCCATTTTCATAATTTTGGGGGCCCTGTGCTAAAACTAAATAAAAATTAATTAAATTTTTTAAAAATGTACAAGTAATAAACAAACAAATATAAAAGAGCTTGTGGATATAAGAAATTTTTTTAAAATAAATTTTAAATGATGAAAACAATAGGCTGCATTAATTTCAAACACCAAACTCTAATAAGATGAGATATAATTTATTTATTTTTTTTACAGTTTTTACAATTTAGATGTATTGAAATTAATGTAGATATAAAATGATTGATCAGAGATATGATTTCAGTTTTTGAAGTTAGATTAAATCAGTTAGGAAGCCAAAATCACCCTAGTTTCATGTGCATCCCATAACTACTAAAAGCTGAAAGTCGTGTTCTCATAGTAATACATAATGGTTGAACGTTTTGGGGGCCCTTTTGACTTTGGAGCCCTATACTATTGGGCTGATTGCACTCCCCAATAGTCGGCCCTGGCTAATGATAACACCAATAGACTTTCCACAATAAACCTAAGCAGCTATAGCAACCAGATCTTTCTAGGAAGCAAAATGAAGTTACAAAAGCCTTTCGTACGACAGCTACCAACTAAATCGACACGAAAAGAACAAGTGGTCCATCGAATCAGGCTACAAAATACACAAGTAAGACAAACATCTACATGTCAAGCCTGCATCCTATCTAGAATCATTAATTTGCGATAATAGCCAACGAGAGAATAAGAGAATGCTTTAAAATACAATTTAAAAAATACACTAGTCTGTACCAACCAACATGAGGATGAACATCCCTCATATCCTTCCAGACCATGCGTGTACTTAATATAAAAGATTAGGTAACAATTTTTATTGGTCCTCCTGTTTGTGGTGTAATGTGTGTGAGGAGGATCAAGATCACTTGTTTTGATATTGTTCTCATATAAAGGCAGTTTGGAGAATAATGATTGTCTGGAGTAGTATTTCTGATCGTTATGGATCTCTAACAAGATATGGCTTCTAGGGAATGACTAGGCGGTTCAAACACGGGTAAAGCATGCTGGGAGTGTGTTTTAGTTGTTACTCGATGGTAGATTTGGCTTAGCAGAAATAGGTTGGTTTTTAAGAAAACAAAAACGAATGTGGAGTCGAACATGATACAAATTAAGTACAAAACCTTGAAGTAGTGTGAAACTAATGGTTGGTGGAGATGAGCATTTCACCTGTCCTGCCCGAACCCAATCCGATCCCCGCCTGTTCGGGTCGGGTGAGGAATAGATTCTAATATATGGAATTTAAACCCTGGAGGTCAAATAGTGTACATTCACACAATTTTTTTGAAGCAATTGTTATCTTCACAATGTGATATCGGAGGGTTTTCAGATGTGTCTTTTTTGGACAACAACAGGGCAGGAATCGGGGGCTATATGATTGATGATTGCGAAGAGGCGCATAATCAGCTGCTAAGGGTTAAAGCAGGGTTCCAAGTGAAGTTATTAGGGATTTACATTTTAAGAAATTAATTCTAACCCTAACTTGGTTTTAAGTAAATCAATAGAAATCTTCATCATGTTGTGGATGATTTGATTAAGTAGGGACTCCAAAGAAGGAGAATTTACATGCATGAAGCTAGTTGTACTTTAATGAACATTTATTTTTGTTGAATTTTTTTGGACTACGAAATAAAATTGTAGATATTGAATTTTACTGGGATAGATGAATATGTTGGACTATTTTAGGTTGGTCTCCTCCCTGGTAAGTTGGGTTAATAAGGTGGTTGTGCCTATATCGTAAGAAGAGTAATCGGTTGGTTTTTAAAAAGTTTTTTTTTTTAAAGTAAAATAAGGAGTTTTTCTAAAAGAAAAATTATAGAGTTTAGTGATATTTGGAGTGCAAACAATAAGAATGTTGGGTTCTTAGTAATCTAAGGATACACTATATTGTTGCATATAAATATAAGATAGTAGTCATGTAGTGGGTTTATACTACTAAATACTGAGTGTTATAGTGTAAGTAATGGAAAATGTCAATATCTGCTAGAGATTACTGAATAAAGGCCTTGTTAAGATCAACATACATGGCTTTTTTTATGCTGAGCCTTCAACTACAGGTAACATCTCTAATATTGATGTAATAGTTCGTAATAGTAGGGGAAAATCCTTTCAATGATGGTTGTCTCGTTGGAGATTGAAGATAGGCAAAATAACTAAATCGAAGCATTAATTGAAGATTAGGAACGTGCTTTCTTAGAGGATTGGGAGAACTTCATTTTGAAATCTGATCATGTAAATGCTGTGTGGAACGAGAGAAACTCTAAATGGAAGGAGTGATTCATGGGCATGCATTTAGGGTACAACAACTTAATTAGTGCAGCAACGACAAAATTTTTAACATAGAGGTTAAATTATGTGACAGGAACTGCAATGAGTTGGCTATATATCTAGCAGAGCATGAAGCAACTAATTTTGAACAAATGATTATTATTGAGAGTCCTTTTGGTAAAATTTCATATCCATTGAGTTTGGACACGGGGGTCAGGATTAGCAGACAGAAGGTTTATGGTTGTTTACAAAAGGGGCATCTTCATATGGCTGACGGGGTTTTAATGCAACAAACAACGCTTGAAGATGTTTGAGATGTACTGCATGTAGTTATATGTGTATGTTGGTATTTCTAGTATTAAATTCCCGTGTCTAGTTAACTTTTCAGTTTATCTTCCTAGTATCTGTTGTTAGTTTCTTGTGGTAATTGTTTTCTGGGATTATTTGTGGGCTTTAGCTGATGACACCTTTTGTTGAATTATAATGTTTGGTTATCAATGAATCCTATATCGTAAGAAGAGTTATTGGTTGGTTTTTAAAAAGTTTTTTTTTTTATAAATAAAATAAAGAGTTTTTCTAAAAGAATAATTATAGAGTTTAGTGATATTTGGAGTGCAAACAATAAGATTGTTGGGTTCTTAGTAATCAAAGGATACACTATATTGTTGCATATAAATATAAGATAGTTGTAATATCCCGTATTTTCAGGATTTATTTTATTATTATTTGAATGCATTTATGTGATTTTCTATTGTGAGAGGAATAAAATNTATTTTATTCCTATGTGGTGTTTTCTATTCTTAACATGCTCAATGTGATAATTGTTAGTGTTGTACCGATCCCTGTCGGTCTCTTTAAAATATTTAATTGCTTTATTATTTTAAAATTTTATTAAAGGCCGATCGTTTTATCAATATCGGTAAATTGAGTTCGTTTTAAAATTTTAGGGATCGAGTGGATATTTTATCCGCGTTAAAATTTTATTTACTGAAAGTATAAGAATATTTTACGTGGAACTTGCATTAGTAATGATTATTTAATTATGTGTTAAATACAGTATTATGTTTAAATTTAATTAAAATGTTTCTTGTTCAAAAATATTACGTGGTAATTATTATATGCTGTCACATAAGGGTGAGATTATTTTTAGGATAATTGTTACGTGTTTAAAATGTTTTTATGTGAAATTATATGCTCGTTAGACTCGTTTTAAATAGCGTATGTGAATTTTGTGTGCTCCGTCTCGCTTTACGTGAGTTTGAATATTTTACAATTATCTTCGGGGTTAATCTTTAATTTAGAAAATATTTTGATTTAATAAAAATTATCGGACCGGGCCCT
>PHNY01189541.1:9920-24617 GCA_003724115.2 Anethum foeniculum | reverse complement strand
AACAGACGTCGATCCCTCATTTCAAGGAACATAATCAATCTTCAATAACCGACTATGACCAATTACTGATGTCACTTAAACACTGATAATGAACAAACTCTGATAAGCTTGTCAAATACTGGCGGCAAGCTAAACTCTGATATCCCGTCAAATACAGATGACATCCAATAATGATCAAAACCCGAGCATCTCCTGATCATTGAGAATCAGCAACTAACAAAATATTTTGAGGCTTTTTATTATCTAACCTGCTCCTTGCATATTCTTTCATACAGCTTTTAGCATTCTACAATTTTATCTTATCATCTAACTGCGCAGGTTTGTAGATGATTTTTTTTAAGATCTATCCTTTAATTGGTCTATCCGATTAGTCACGTACATAGAGGTTAGTTTTCAAATTTTTATATTGTAAATATACTGTTTGAAACAAGCATGCATATCTATGAAGTTCTTACAAAAAAAAATATACAAATCAATTATATTTCAAATATAATATAAATATTTATATATATATAAAAAAAATTATGAACGCACTTAAATCTTATCAATCGTATGTATGTTTATAAGTACAAAATATTTTGAGACTTTTTATTATCTAACATGCTCCTTGCGTATTCTTTCTGACAACTTTCAGCATTCTACAATTTTATCTTATCATCTAATTTTTTTTATGTTTGTATACGCAGGTTTGTAGATGATTTTCTTTTAAGATCTATCCAATTACTCACTTACATAGAAGTTAGTTTTCAAAATTTTAAATTGTAAATATCCTGTTTGAAACAAGCATGCATATCTATGAATTTCTTACAAAATTTCGATTTCAATTATCAGTATAAAAATATCAAATATTCATGTAGTCTATATTCATGAATTTCATTCATTAAAATTGAATTACGTAGCTTAATTTAGAAGTCCAAAAATATAAAAAAAATCAATCATATTTCATATATATATATATATATATTAAATCTTATCAATCATATTTATATTTATAAATACAAAATATTTTGAGACTTTCTATTATTTAACCTGCTACTTGCATATTCTTTCATACATCTTTTAGCATTCGACAATTTTATCTTATCATCTAATTTTTTTTTTGTTTGTATGCGCAGGTTTGTAGATGATTTTCTTTTAAAATCTATCCTTTAAGGTCTATCCGATTAGTCAGGTACATAGAGGCTAGTTTTCAAATTTTTATATTGTAAATATCTTGTTTGAAACAAGCACGCATATCTATGAAGTTCTTACAAAAAAATATACAAATTAATCATATTTCAAATATAATATAAATCTTTATATATCTAAAAGAAAATTATGAACGCATTTAAATCTTATCAATCATATTTATGTTTATAAGTACAAAATATTTTGAGACTTTTTATTGTCTACCTGCTCCTTGCGTATTCTTTCAGACAACTTTCAGCATTTTACAATTTTATCTTATCATCTAATTCTTTTTATGTTTGTATATGCAGTTTTGTAGATAATTTTCTTTTAAGATCTATCCAATTATCCAATTATTCACGTAGAGGTTAGTTTTCAAATTTTTATATTGTAAATATCCTGTTTGAAACAAGCATGCATATCTATAAATTTCTTACATAATTTCGATTTCAATTATCAGTATAAAAATATCAAATATTCATGTAGTCTATATTCATAAATTTCATTTATTAAAGTTTAATTACGTAGCTTAGTTTAATTTTTTCTCTAAGCAGTCAAATATTCATGTATGTAATTCGTTAAAATGGAAACGACGTTTTACAGTTCAACTATACGATATAGAGGGTTTAGTTTAAACTTCGTCTCCGAGCATTGTTCTGTAGTATCATGAGGATCCAGCTGCTATCTTAAATTATCTTAATTATATTTATTTTTTAGGAGCTCCTCAAATTTAATTATTGAAAATCAAGTTTCATTATTTTAAGTTCTAATTCTTAAAAAAATCTTAAAAGATAAGTATCTAAAAATATGTTAAATATATTTCTAACATATTCAAATTCAAATCCATATTTCGTCAACTTTAAAAAATAAATTCAAATTCACATTAAATTTCGAAATTTACACCAACAGTTTTAATCTTTTATCATTCTCAAATCTGAAGAACTAATGGGCTTTTTAATAATATGAATTAATTTTAAAATATTTGCTTGATTTATTATTTTTTTGTAGTTTATATTCTTATTCTAATTTTTTGTAGCGCAATGTCTGTGCATGTCTTGGTAGTTCAGGGTGATGATATATTCAAATTTTATGTATACCTAAAATTTAAATAGTAAAATTTAGTCCTTTTGACTTTTAATTCGTAGAGTAAGTAATAAATGTCCAAAAATTAGATAATAGTAATAGATGTTTCTTATTATAAATTAAAACAATAACAAGATGACATAAATTGAATTAATCTTTAAAAATAATTAAATTAAATTTTATGATATTATAAATTTGATTGCGGATTAATAGGTGATTTTTTATGATATTACATTCAAGAATAATGATAGGTGATTTTTTATGATATTACATTCGAGAATAATGAGAGAGCGGCATATTGAGATATTTTCAATATATATTTATTTATTTTATTAAAAATGGTTATAAAAAATTATAACATTTAAAACTACCTTTTTATATTAATACTAAAATACATATTGAAATTTCCTTTTCAGGTCCTATTTTTTAGAAAACAAATTTGAAACTTTTTTAAAATTGGATAGGAGAATCAAAACTTCCTTTTTTTGGTTCAATTTTTTAGCAAACAAAATCAAAATTTTTTCTAAATGGAAAAAATCAAAATTGCTTGAATAAAATTTATCTTTTTGCTAGAACTTCTCTAATTAAATAATAAAAAATAAATTTATTTTTTCATGTACTACTTTCTATGTAAGAAAATATTCAAATTAAATATTCGAAATTGAAAATACATTCAAATTTTTAGAAAAAAATTATGATTCCCACGGTACGTGATTTTTAGATAAATACGTATAAATTAATGAATATGTAAATTGTTTATTTTGGTGTCAACGTAATTTTAATAACATATTCGAAATAGAAAAAGTATTCAAATTTATAGACAGAAAAAATTTTGAATTAATAATGAAGATATGTAATTAAATTTTCTTCTAACATTTTCGAAACTGAAAATTTATATTAATAATTAAAAACTTCATGTAACATAAGTCGAATTTAGGAGAAAGATATATAATAAACAAATTTCTTACACATATTAGAAGAAGAAAAAACTTCAAATTTTAATAGAAGGATATTTTGAATTTATGAAATATAATTAGAGCTTATTTTATTATATTTAAAATTGAAAAAAGTTTCCAAATTCGTAACTACCATTTCTCAAGATATTCAAGATGGATTTTTATGCTTTCAATAATGTATATGTATATATTTAAATTTTTATTATTAAATATGATAATATCCAATAAGAAAATAGTATTTTTTTGATAATAAGACTAACCGATGTTTGAAGCGGTGGTTAGTAAATACATTTTTAATATTACATCTTATTATCTATATATGTTTATTATCATGGGTGTCGGCCTAAACAATAATGACACAAAATCGGTATAAAAAATATAAAACTAATTTATTTTATTGTCTATGTATATATAATCTTTACAATATTGTGTTTACTAATTTATATAAAATTATAGATATTTTTTTATCGATATGTTTAAATAATCTTTATTTGAATTTTTTAAAAAAAATATTATAAGGCCGCTACGAATCGCGGCTTAGTCGACTAGTACTTATATAAAGGAAAAGATGGGGACGTTTATGTGGCGCCTCTCAGATCGTCATGTTTTATTTTTTGAATTTTCTCAATTTTTTGAATTAAAAAATATTAAAAACTACAATTACTTAAATTATAGCTGATAAGATAAGTCAGAATTGGTATCTATCTCTTAGATTAGTAGACGCCAAGTCATATAATTCTACAAGGAAGCAAATCCCTATCTTTTAAAAAATTATAGCGGATAAGATAAGTTAGAATAGATTAGTAGATGCAAAGTCAAAAAATTCTACAAGAAAACAATTCCATATCTTTTATAAATTTATAGCGGATAAGATAAGTCAAAATCAGATTCTATCTCTTAAATAAACTACAATTACCTAAATTATAGCTGATAAAATAACTAAGAATCGAATTATATCTCTCAGATTAGTAGACGCCAAATACAAGTCATAAAATTCTAGAAGGAAACAAATCCCTATCTTTTATAAAATTCTTGCTGATAAGATAAGTCAAAATCAGATTATATCTCTTAGATTAGTAGACGCCAAGTCATATAATTCTATCTTTTAGGTATTTGAAAGCCCAATCAGGCACAGAGACTTGTCCACCAAGTCTCCCAACACCTATATAAAGGAACTCACCCTTCTTTTTCAGAATTACGTCGGACACAGTTCTAAATACATCGCTTGGAATTACTTCTTGGCTTCATTCTTGGTTCTCATTTAACTATATGTGTTATTGTTTTGATTTTATGATTTTGGAATGCTTGATTGATTTTGTGATTTGAATGCAGCCTTTTGTTTGGTAGAATTAAAGATGTTCTCGATCGTTTAATTTTAAAGGTTTGTTTTATTATTCAGGATATTTAATTGTAAAACACAATATATGATATTTAAATTTAAGTAATTAACCTTTATTATTTTATATCAAATAGAATCAAAAAGATATTGTACTATCAAATATAATAATAATAATAATAATAATAATAATAATATTAATAATAATAATATTAATAATAATAATCAATATTTAATAATTTTTTAAAACTATTACTATAGTGCCGCCGCGAAGCAAGGAGCTAATTTCATTCGGTTCAGTCTCCACAATTTATTTCAACTTCGCCTTTTATATTGTCTCAACCCATTTTTCTAATTTTCTCAAAATATTGAATTATTAAGTACAAAAATCTCAATTGTCTTATATTCTCTTATAACTTCTCCTTGAAACAAATTAACAACTTAGTATTTACCTAAAATTCCTCTTCAAGTCAAAATGTAAAAGGAAAGTTCTCGATAATTAAAGAAATTGGTGTCTCTCGTATCGTCTCAACAGGTAAGCTCCCGGTAATTAAAGAAATTGGTGCCTCTCATATCCTCTAAACTTATTCTAAAGTAGAAAAAAAATTCAATTATCTTATATTCTCCTAAAACTTATTTTTTAAATCAAATTAGTATATTAGTATTTTCCTAAAATTCTCTTCAAGTCAAAATGTGAAAGATAAGTTCCAGGTAATAAGAAATTGGCGCCTCTCATATCATCTCAACCTGTTTTTCTAATTTTCTCATATTTTTGAGAAAAAATCTTAATTATATTATATAATCTCCAAACTTTCTCCTTAAATCTTATTATCATCTTAATATATTTATAAAATTCTTCTTGAAGTCAAAATGTAAAAGGTAAGTTCCCGGTAATTAAAGAAATTCTCTTTTCTATTTTTGTTAATTTGCAAATTTTGAAATATGGCATATTTTGCCGGTCAGGTTAAAAAAAATTATATATATATAAAGGGATAATACCTTTGTTTCTAAACTGTCACCAATTCATACGTTCTTTGTTTAATATCATATGTAGATATATAGTTTAATAAATATATTTTCTTATTTGTATGTTTTTAATTTTTTATATTGGTCGAGGGGTGATGCAGGGTGATAGCATTCTCGTTCAGCAAGTGTAACACTTACTTACCCATTCAGTAATCCCGTTCTTCATGTTTGGCTACCAAAAAATTTCTCTCAAGTCTCGGTACATCTTCGTACTCACTGGATAAATTAAATATCTGGACTTGTGAGCGTCTCGAAGAATTTCATCTTTCAGCTCGGCCACATTGGATATCCATATTCTGGAAGAAAATCTTAATATCCCTTTATCATCCTTTTGACTCCCTTTCTCTTCCCCACTGAACTTATCTTTTTCATGACTCATAATTTCTTCTTGGAATCTCCTTATCTTTTCCTACAATTCTGGTTGAAAAGTTATGACATATAATGTATTTGTAGATACACTTAAAATACTGGCCTCTATTTCGAGCTTCTCAAATTCCTTGATCAATTCCTCCGATGAAGTGATCATGTTCAATCTTTCCTTTCTACTTAGAGCATCTGCCACCATGTTCGCTTTGCTTAGAAGATAGTTAATCATGCAATCATAGTCCTTAATAAGCTCTAACCATCTCCTTTGTCTCATGTTCAGTTCCTTTTGGGTGAAGATATATTTCAAACTCTTATAGTCCGTGTGGATCTCACACTTTTCTCCGTAAAGATAATGCCTCCATATCTTCAATGTAAACATTATAGCTGACAGTTCCAAACAATGAGTTGGATACTTTTGTTCGTACACTTTTAACTGCGTTCAAGCGTAAGCTATTACCTTGTCATGTTGCATTAAAATACATCCCAAACCTTTATATGAAGCGTCACTATAGATAACAAATTTTCCTTAATCATCTGGTAGGACTAGTACTGCTGCAGATACAATCTTTTCTTTAATTCCTGGAAGCTTTCTTCGCACTTCTCATTCCATTCGAAATTCTGATTCTTCCTTGTAAGCTTTGTCAGTGGCGTAGCTATTTTAGCAAAATGTTACACAAATCTTCTATAATAACCTGCCAATCCCATAAAGCTTCTTACCTCTGTTGGTGTCTTTGGTCTCTCCCAATTAATTACAGCTTCAATCTTTGACGGATCAACTTTAACACCTTTATTACTAATCACGTGTCCAAGAAACTGTACTTCCTCTAACCAAAATTCACACTTCAAAAATTTGGCGTACAATTTCTTCTGCCTTAATGTCTCCAAAACTATCTTTAAATGTTCAACATGTTGTTCTTCTGTCTTGGAATAGATTAAAATGTCGTCTATGAAGACAATCATAAATTTGTCCAAATACTTCTTGAATACTCGATTCATCAGATCCATAAAAGCTACAGGCGCGTTCGTTAATCCAAAAGCCATTACCTAAATCTCATAGTGTCCATATTTGAATCTGAACGTCGTCTTAGAAATATCTTCTGGCTTAATCTTCAACTGATGATATCCTGACCTTAAATCAATCTTAGAAAACCATACAACACCTTTCAGTTGATCAAATAAATCATCAATCCTAGATAGTGGATACTTGTTCTTAATGGACAACTTATTCAGGTTTTGATAATCAATACACAATATCATACTTTCATCCTTTTTCTTTACAAATAAAAGTGGTGTGCCCCACGGAGAAACCCTTTTCCTTTTGACTTCTTTTTCCAAAAGATCTTGCAATTGAATTACCAATTCCTTCATCTCAACTGATGCCATACGATACAGAGCTTTAGAAACTGGTTCTGTTCTGATTGCCAATCAATAGCAAACTCAATTTCTCCGTCGGGAGGTAACCCTGGAAGCTCATCTGGAGAAAAATCTAGACGCCCTCCAAATCCGGGGTCTATATTTGGGAGTGACTAACTAACACACAGTAATATAATATACACAACGAAATAAAAAAAATTATAAATACGACCCCTGCATGCAAACTGGATCGATCACAGGTTATAGTATGAAACAGACACTACTGCAAACCATGAGTTATAACAAACCACATACATCATTAGGATAACCTCGAAGAGAAGTTACACTAATAATTAAAAGTCTAGTTAGGTTTTATAAACTAATTCAAATTTTATTACAATAGAAACTGCTGTATTAGTTAAACGCCCCAATGGCTTCCTACCTGAGCTAGCAAGTGAAACCTAAAGACCTTAGGCTGACCCCGTGTCTCACTCTTACAAAAAGTGTGCCAAATACGCGGCATAACCGGGCCTATCTAAAAGATCAACACACTAAAACAAGTATGAGCTATGAAATGCTCAATAAGTAGTATACAACTTGTGCTCGAAATAATAATAACAGCAATACTGTAATATTTGAAGAACGAGAGATAAACAACAATATCCGAACAATAAACAAAGCTATCATAAGCTTAAATAGTAATCAACAAGTTTTAGATTGGAATCTTTAACTGACGGATGTACTATCACAGCTAATCAATTCGTGTTATAGCATCGGATCCTGCTTCGTGGACGCAAGTGTTGGGTTTCAACCCAATAAGTTGTATAGGCTTGCTGATACAAGACAAAATTGATTTGGCTAATAATTGTATGGGTAGACAATTATTATCATAATTGGATTTGAGAATAATTGTATGTAGACAATTATTATATATGGTATATCTTGATCACAAAGTTGGAAGATTGGACATCAAGAAAGGAAGGCTTGTATAACAAGTATGGGAAGACTTGTAAAACAAGTATGGTATGTCTTGGTGGCTAAGTTTTTGATGGCTATATATACATAGTCATATTGTTTTTGATAGGTAAGAATGAAAACTTAAGATATAGACTTAGGTATTGTTTGGGAGATGCTTGAGCATTATTTGGCTTAAGTATCGGTTGGAACGCCACTGAGGTGTTATTATTTGATTGTATGCTTGAGCATTGTTTGGCTTTAGTATTGGGTTTGAAACACCATAGAAGTGTTACGTTTTGATTGTATTATTGATAATTGTTTGGAATTATAATACAAGTTGGGAGTGGATTTTCCACGTCATGTGTTTTGTAAACATGCTCCGCATTGGTTGTTTGAATCTCGTATTTTGTGTTTGTTTCTCCGAACAAGAAGTCAAATTGATAGACCGGCGCCACGGCCTCTTACGCATATTTTGTATTATAATGATTTCATATAATACATAGCCCTTCACTGGACCACCGACACGGCCTCTTACGCATTCATCCAATCTGTAAAATATTTTTCTTAAAGGAGTCGAATCAATCAACATCCTTATTCAAACAACTCCCCATTTCACATGGTCCGGAGGAACCACAACAATTATATCGAAATAACTAGAACATATAGTTATTCGCTAATCATCCAACAAATTTCTATTGTATGGAGTATATTTGGATAGCATAGTTCTTCACTATCTATCGAAAAGGGAATTCCCTTCTAGCAGAACAATTACTAGAATAACATGATTTCAATAATTCATTGATTATCTGTAAACAATGTCTCATAAGAGTATTTATAAAGCAATTTCAAGTTTTGAGAATAAAAACATTCATCCATCCTGAATTTAGAATTAAAAAGGGGTACTTGTCTGATATGCAACACTGCCTGCTTACTAACACTCACGAACTCAACTCTAGAACAACTATGTTGGTCTACAAGTGTCTATAAACAAGAGATGCTAACCATTAATGAACAGACTGATACAATGCTGAAACTCAGACGACAACACTGACGTATACCCATATGTTTATAACTAATCATAGCATTTGTACAGTTAAATAGATAACACATACATCACATAGCACGTAGACACGTAATTCATGCAACACTTATATGAGATCGTCAAAAGATTTGGTTCAGTATTTTTAAAACTGAAATCGGATCAAAATATGAATTTTTCGGAAAATATCTGACTCAGAAATATTTGTAAAATACTCAAACTTTTGTTACAAGAGAATTTGGGTCTCGAAAGTATTTTTAATGAAAGCGAAATAATTTTTTGAGTTTAGACCTTTTCGTTCGTTTGAAACGGACAAACGATTTGTTTATTATCAATAAAATAAGAATGATTCAATTAATAATATTAATTGATTATTCAATATATTATAAATTTTTAAAAGTTAAAAATAATTTTTAAAAACTTTATTTGACTTAATTATAAATAATTACATTTTATTTTAACTATTTATTAATAAAATTATTTGATTAAATGAATGAATGAATTAATTACTTAACTAAAATAAATTATAAATAATTAAATCAAATTTGAATTTTCAAAAATAATACAAAAACAATTTTCTGGAATTAAAATAATTTAGTTAATTATTAAAAATTATTAACTAAATTAATTTTTGAATTAATTAATATATTTGAAATAAAGGACTGGAATTTTAATTTATTTTTAAAAATAAAGCCCGTAAACATATTTTTATAAAGTAACTGGGGTGTCGGTGGATCAAAAAACTCCCCAAAGGGATGACCAGAGTTCTTGGATGAACTCGGAAGTCGGAAATTGGGGAACGAACCCAGAAACCGGCGAGCTCCGTCCAACTCCGGTGAACTAAATCTTTCATTTCAAGCACAATTCTTACACCAAAACTATCCTCACACAACCCACACTCCAGAATTGCCAGCAACGAGCCACCCCATCGCTAAAACACCAACTCTGGCCAAAATTGAACCTTGGTCGAGCGGTTTTCGGCGAAATCGCAGCCTCTACCAAAACTTAACCAAAATTAACGATTTACATATGAAAACGAAGCTTATTAAACATATAATTAAACCATACTATCAAAATTAACAAGCAACACATCAATAATCCGGAAAAATAAAAAATGATCATATCGTACTAAATTATGAAAATCAAATACAGAAATATGATATATATAGCACACTATTGAGTTAGCAATCACATATTTTTTAATCAATTTTAACCAATGGAGGCTAGACCTAAAAAATAGACCAATCAGATAACAAATTTCCAATTTTCATATATATATATATATATATATATATATATATATATATATATATCCTTCCTTAATTATAATATCTGGGTCTACCAGATATGTTAGTTAACCAATCAAAATATTTTAAATTATTTTGGACCATTAACAAAGCACTCCTGAATTTTAGATCAATCACATTATATTAAAAAAATTCTATGTTAGCAATGGGAGACCACACCTAAAAAATAGATCAATTGGATTACAAATCTCCAATTTTCATACATATTATTCCTTTATTATATAACTCAACTCATGTATGCAGTTAACCAGTCATAAAATTTTAAATTATTTTAGACTAATAAAAGAGCACTCCTAAAATTTTTTAGACCAATCACATATATTAAAAAAATTTCATTATTTATCATTTCCATTCAATTATATACTAACCATACTTATTTAATAATTCTAATTTAAATACAGTTGTTATTTAATTCAACATATTCATATATTACATATTTTTATATGTCAAAAATACTTATGTATTTTAATCTAAAAATTATCTGGCTATCTTTGATTTTATTAAGTCTCTATTTTGAGTTCTAGAAATTAAATTTTGACGAATTTACATTAAACGTGAAACTCACGAAATTATCTTTAGTTTAGCGATGGTTTAAAAATTATTAACCAGCTAAAGTTATCTCGAAAAAAAAAAAGGCATGTGCAAATTTTGTATTGTGTATTTAATTATATCTAAAGTACCTACTTATTTTTTGTTTAAATCATGAAAATATAGATATACCTTTTTAGATTGAACAATTATCGTCTACTAATTTCAAAATCTAGCAGTCCTTTAAAAGAGTTAAGGAAAAAATAATCAAATTGGTTTTTGACAATTTACTAGTCCTTTAAAAGAGTTAAGGAAAAATCTAGCAGTTATGAAAATATAGATATACCTTTTTTATCGGAATTCGTTTGATTTTATTTTGGTTTTATCTTGATTTCTAAAAATCGGATTTTGACGATGTAACATGCCATATGAAACTCATGATATAATAAACAATTTATTGATGATTTAAAAAGTACAATACAACAAAAATTATGAAGAAACCGAAAAGAAAAAACATATACGAATTTTCATAAATTATAATCCAAAATCTATTTTTCAACTAAATATTACGTGATCATTATATCAAAATAGTCATATGTCCTCAATAAACTTTCTTATAAGTGTCCGATAATTTGATAATGTTATACTATATTTTTTATATTCAATATATTTATTATTTTAAAATCTAAAATGATGTAATATTTTATAAAATTGATCATATATTAAATTAGTTGCACGCCTAATATCAATAAATGTCTTATATTATACTAATTGGTAAAAGAAACTCTTTTAAGGTAATGTTACAATAATACATTACCCATTAAAATCTAAAAAATATTTTCGAAAAAACTAAAAATTTGAACATTAATTTTCTTACCATAATTAGTACTCAATGATTTTATTTCCAACTTTTGTAATATAAAATTGGAGCTGTAAACGAACTGAATTATTCAATAAGTTTATTTGAGTCTAAAACTCGATAAGTTCGATTTTATATATTATCCACTTTGAGTATGGCTATAAAATTATCGAAAACTAATAATATCTATAAAGTAAAATGCTCGAATCAATTAACGAAAAAATGTGCAAATTTATTTTTGAAAAATATTTCAACAATTTACTTAGAAGTATTTTTGTATAATAGTTTAATAATTAATGTAACAAATAATGCAAAAATAATATAATATAAATTTGTAAAATGGTGATCAATAGGAATAATCAGGATCATACATATTCGAACTACTACAACATAATTTTAGCATCGTCACACAAATCTTAAAAATAAATAATAATAATCGGTCACCATCATCCTCACATATAATCACCAAGAAAATAGAGAAATGTTATAAGGTATAATGAGACAAAATTTCCAACTTTTTTTAATTCGAGAGTTGAACCAATTGTGCATATTTAGAGAGAAATATGAAAATTTAATTAATAAACCATTTTTTTCTTACCATAAGTTTACCTATTATCCTTAATTTAAAGATTTTTTTATTGGGACTTTATATATGTATTTCAGTTTAGAAACAAAAAACTAACTACATTAGTAATTTGAGTTCTTAAGAATGTAAATAAAGAGATATTCATATTTTAATGTGAACCCTTAATAAATAAATTATGAAATTTAATATTAGCCACCCATATGAGATCTAATTCTATTAATCCAATATATTATTTATCTTCATCTTCTATAACCAATTAATCTTATCCAAACTTACATTAATCACCTTCTCTTTTCTACTTCAACAACAATTTTTGGCAAGCGGCGACCATTGCCTATAGCCACCAACATCATTAGGTAACTAACGAATGTATTTAAAAAAATCATTACGTTTAAATCATGGCATGACAAAAATTTCCGTCAATCACCTCTCTCTACTAAATATCACATGTAAATCATTATATTTAAATAAATGTAATCACAATCAAATAGAGATTAAAAAAATCAAACCGTCACAACCTCCAAACATCTAAAAATCACAAGCTACATGTTGAAATCACCAGAATCGAACTATCACAACAACTACATTGTCATTTGCTCCCACTTATCACCACATCTCCACCATCAAGATCACCAATAACATCAATATTTACAGACCATCATTATATATAGATTACCATATAGAAGCTGAAATCACCATAAGAATAAACATTGATAACAAATCATGCGTGTGGAAGTAAAAACAAAGATGAAATTGACAACATGAAAGAAGTTAATAATTTATCGAAGAAGCATGCATTGGTGAAGAATCTATATAACATAAACAGATCTGAAAAATGGGCAAAGAGTATAAATAGATCAAATTTATATTCCACGAATTTGTTAGAAAGATAAAAAGAAATATATGTATACTATTTATATGTGTAAGATCTAAACTTAGAGGACAAACTTAAGAGTATTATAAAAAATGAGTGACTGAGATTAATGGGCAAAGGCCATAAATGACAGTTTTTTACGCCAGAATCGCAAGAATACCTATTTTCAGAAAGGGCGGCCATATATACCATTGTAATACGCATTCAAAGAAGGGGTAGGACTGGATACACATTTCACAAAGGCATATCATGTATACGCATATGAGAAACGGGTAATAAACAGACAATACGCATTTCACGATTTAGGTAATACCTATTACGCATTCTAGATTGAGGTATCAAGTGCGCTTTTGTAATTATAGAAGGCTTTAATACGCATTCAGAATCAGGGTATTTCTATTGCTTATTTGCAATCGGAGTAGTGATTATAATAGGATCTGGAAAGACCCATCAGACTGTAATTTTAGAAGGAATAGAAAAAGAGAATAAAGGGACATCAGACAAAAGCGTCTGATCACAAGAATGAAACAGACGTAATCTGAGAGAGGAGCTTTGTACTTTGTGTGTATTAGGGATGTATTGCCCGAGTAAAGGTGGTAGTGGTACCCATATGACATATGGGTGTAATATAAGGTTAATGGTAATACGCATGTGCAGAAGACTTATTAGGTTGGTATTATTGGCCCTCGACCTTAGAACTGCTATTTGTGTCATATAAACGCAAAAAACTGGTAAAATTGTCATTTTTTCGAGATTAATTTCAAAAGTGCACTTTTCTAAAAAAATATATCATTTGTCTATATAATAAATAGGTCGATATTGCATAATCTATCTAGGAAAATATAATAATGACTAATTACCTGATCATATAAAATAATACGGTTTTATAGTACAATGATATCATTTATAGTTTGTATACTAAAATTTAAGTATTAATAATATATTATGCAATTTATACAAAGAAAATGAGTAAATTTGTATTAATATTTTGAAACGTTGCTAATAAGTATGAGTTGGTGGTTTGATGCGTAGCACAGGTAAAACTCTAGTATATTTAATTGTTTTATGAAAAATACTCTTATATAAAAAATGATAAAGAACACCGTAAAAACATAAAATCGCATTTAAATTTTAATTTTCACACACAAAAAAGTAGAAGTCCATCGTCACAAAAATATGTAGAAGTTTTATACTGAATTCTACACTTGATTCTATGTTACACTAGATTTATAATTTACATGAAATTCATTCGATATGTTA
>PHNY01189534.1:4390-19601 GCA_003724115.2 Anethum foeniculum | reverse complement strand
TTTAATTAAACAAACACTACAGAGCTGTGATCTACTAAAGAGTTGGACTAAATGCCTAGATCGGATAGATTTACTATTTCTACTATGCTTAAACATTTTCTAAAGGAACTTTGAGTACACGCTGCACGGATGCAGTCTCCAAAATGCTGTCTCTCCACATTTTCTCCTCTTAGTCACAGTTTCTGTTGCTTACAGGATGTTGTCACTGAAGTCCAACGAACACTGTATGTGACTCTCTCAGAATTTGATGGTGATTTGGATAACGAAAATGACTTGGAGATTTTAATTGCACAACAGTTTGAAGCACTGCAGAAAGCACTAAAGATACCTAACAAAGCATCAGAGGCTCGGACAATGGTTTCAAAAAAGTTTCTAACTTTGTTTAGAGCAGGTAAACTAGGTCCATTCATCCTTGATGATGTCCCAGATGTCTCTGCATCCTGAGTCCTGCCTAGGGCGATCACAACAATTATAGCCAGTTGCTTCCAAAGGCGACCCACGCGAGTTCCCGGCTGTTTTTGATATTAACAAGTGAACTTCACTCTTCACAGCACAATTACCATATGCAGGACAAGCAAATTACCTGATAAACAAACAGTACTAACAACTTGTAAGTTTAGCTACCCTCTAGAAACATTTGAATGTATAGTATTTTATGAAAAGTTTAATCCACCCCTGATCAATGGAGATGTTACAAAGTTGGTCCAGTTTATTTTTTACCAGGAGGAAATATAGTTTTTATTGCAGAATTTACTGTCAATCATGTTATTGCCTTCATATCCTCTGACCTCTATTTACTTGAGAATATGTGACTAGGGTTCCGGACAGGATCTCAAATCTCATACCCGCCCCGCATAAAAATAATAATTATTTTTAATCCCTATTCCAGCCTCATTGGGCGATGTGTAGTCCCCACCCGCCTCCTTTAATAAATATATTAAAAAAATTATTTGCTAATAAATTTTTTATTAAACCTATAGTTTATTTAGTATATATATTATTTTAATTTTTTTATAATTTACTTTAATTTAATTTATTTTTCTATTAATAAGAAAAAATATATTAAAATATAAATAAGATGAAAAATAATTTTTAAAAAATCTACGCATTCATCACATGGATTATGTACTAGTATCGTATGATTAGATAACACTTGTATAAGTTATAGTTCCTGGGTATTGATTCTTGTAATTAAAAGAAAAAGAAATTGGTGAATAAAAATTAGCATGTAAACAAAAAAAAAAGGGTAAAACTGTATTTAGATTTTCTTTATTATGTTTTGCTCCTTGCCCTGTTTTTTAGACTTTTTGGTACATATAAATAGAAATGCAAGTCATTAATACTAGCCTATAACCCGTGCGATGCACGGACTAATTTTAATATTTGTAATTTTATTTTTATATAATATTGAATTTTTTATTAAAAAATCATAAAAAGTAATATAATAAATAATTTTTGAAATTAATGAGATGTAAATATTTTTTATATTATATTTTTGGCAGACCTTAGGTAGTTAAAATATTAAATATGTGAATATTTTTATATTATATCTAACAATTTGGATATATTTATTTTTAAATTAATTGAAATATATAAAACGGTAACTTTATTTTTTGAATCTAGTAGCCAGTCTTGTTTATTGGGTGTGATGTATTAACTATTGAGAATTATGGAGTGATTAGGACTCCTAGAGTTCTAAAGAGTATAAAATTAGGATACGTATTTAATATTTTAATTTTTTAATATTAATAATTTTTTTGAAAAGTTTTAATTAACTTTGTAGGAAGGTGTTAACCAACCAAACCAAACCATATTTTGCTTATAATAGTATAATATAGATAGTATAGATTATGTTTTTCAATCTTCTTGCATAATTCGTTCTGCCTTGTCGGGAACATACGTAAAATTTAATTATAAATGAAATTCAAATTTAAATTTTTTTTCATTTACTTAAATATATTATTTGATCAAATGTAAAATTTCAAATAAAATTCAAGTTCCCAACCAGTACTCAACTCATTTACGCACGCATAACGACATAGGTAAACATTGTTTTAGAATTTAGAGAAATTTTAATTTTAAGTTTAGTAAGGGACTATGAAAACCCAAACGAACAATGCAAGAATTTTTTTATTTTTTTTTCAAATTTGTTCCCACATGTGCTCCCTTAGTTTTTTTTGTCGAAGAAGCAAATCTATACTATATATTTATTCTATCTATATTATAATATCTATATTATAATAGACGAAACATTAAAAGTTTGGTCGTCGGTACGATACAAAGTGATTTTACCTAATTACCCTTACTAATATATTTTTATAAAAGGTAATATTCATAAAAGAATATATATACACTATATAAAAATATTTACCTCTTTCAATCAAAAATTTTACTTTTTCTATTTTTCTTAACAAAAACAATCAAAATACGTTAATCAGTTACTTTTTTCAGATATTAATTACATTTTTCAACAAAAACATGTTACCTTTTCTATTTTTTCCATTTAAACATTTCATTTTTCACAAATATCAAGGACAAATGAAATATTTTGTTATCCACAATCAAAACATCTCCGTTTTTAAGGGCAACTAAAATATCTCGGTAAAGTATATTTAATAAAGTAGAATAATAATAATAATAATAATAATAACAATAATTATTAATAACTAATCAGTTACCTTTCTCATATCACGGATAACTAAAATATCTCTATTTTTCAAAAATATGACGGTTAACTAAAACATCTCACCTTTCAAAAAATACACGGGCAAGTCTATTTAATAAATAATAATAATAATAATAATAATAATAATAATAATAATAATTATTATTATTAACCTAACCGATTACCTTTTTTCAGCTGAAATACATTGTATTTTTTATTTTTTCTAACCAACCATCTACTTTTCCCAACATGTTATGGACAACTCTATTTTAATAAAATAAAATAAAAATATTATAATTATTAATAAACAATCGAATAACCGTTTCAACTAAGGCGCACTATCAATTCAAATAAAATTAAAGATATAATATTAAAATTTTAATTCAAATTAAATTTAAAAAATTATATAATATTAAATAAAATTCGTGCATCGCACTGGTTTTAAGCATCATTTTTATCAAATAAAAAACATCATTTTTTCCTTTTTTATTTTCTCTAACCAAGTCCCACGTATTTTTCAAAAATAATATGCACAATTATATTTAATTAAATATAATAATATTATAATTATTAGTAACCAATCAATTACCCTTTTAAACTAAAATGCACTATCAATTTAATTAAAATTAAATTAAAAAGTCATATAATATTAAAAAAAAAAGCATGCACGGGTTCTAAGCTAGTAGAAAAAAATAGAACAAATATACTATCTTTAACATAATTCTAAGTCTTCTCCTTGTTATTTCGGAACATTTTTGAAACTCTTTTAGGGTAACATTACTCAAAATAAAATAGAATAAGACGATCTGAGAGGCACCATATAAACGTTTCGACTTCTCCTTTATATAAGTATATTGAATGGACCACTTATGTAATATGAGTCCCACAAATAAAATGATACCACGTATTATTTCGGAACATTTTTGAAACTCTTTTCGAAAATTAAGGAGCATAAATTCAAACCTTTTTTTACTTGAAATCTAGAATCTCAACTTCCATTAGGATAAGTTGTAAAAATCGTTTTAACAATAGATATACAGTTGTAATTAATAAGTCAGAGACTTCCGCCAGAATGCCTGTTAGTAAGCGGCTAAGAGCTACCAAAATGCTCTTGTATGTGTCTCCCAGAGTTGGTCACAACTCATGTATGACTTTGACAAGATTCTTTTTCCTGTGAAAGGCTTACAGTACACTAGGAGTGTGAAAATTGGACCAACTGAATTTCAAAAATTTGAAACTGCACAAGAATTTAACATGTACGATTGAGAAGTTACCTCTCAGTGTAAAAGATTGCTATAAAAGTACAAGGTATTATTCAACTAGCCTATCTACAGAAAGAAAAAAAAAAAGCAAATCGCAAAAAAATCACGGCATTGAGCAATGAAGGACAGTCCATCCCTGTACAGTGGGGGAATATTATGGCAACTCACTTATTTAATTCAATGAACTCGCGGTACTCTCTCTTCATTTTGACCCCCGATACAGTCCTGCATGTCGATTATACGTTGTAAGTGCACATATTTAAAGAATGACAAGGGAAATCTGCAATATATATGTAGCTTTAATAGCGTATAATATTATAAACTTGAAACTGCTAAAAGAATTGGAGGATCAAACGAGGACTGTTGCAACTAAAACATGTATGGCAGTTTCGGGGGAATTGAAAGCCAATAAATTTAATTTTTCCAGTGGGCTTGTGTTGACTGTAATTTAATTTTCCAATTGAACAACAAAAACTTTCAAAGAGCTGCAAGTAGGGAGATCCAATACAAGCCTTTGCCTCATAAGAGTTTAATAGCTACATAGTAGACGAAAATATCGAATAGAGGGATATCTGATAGAATTGAAGGCGTATTCAGCTGAAAATTAATAAGATTCGACTCTTAAGTAAAAGAAAATAACAATTGTGAAACTCCGCTATTATATTTTATTAAGATGTCATTGACCCTGTAGTGAGTACAGCTACTTAATCGGCTCCTAGTTTCATCCCTATTTCTTGTTTATTACATAACAAGAAAGCAACTTGATATAAGGGCGGGTTAGAATGGAGCTGTAGCTGCACCTAAATTATTATGTTTTGTTATAGTTCTATCTACATGCATTTTAGACTGTAGGCTTAGCTATCATTTCTATGGATTATCTTAGTTTAATTTTCTACTTATGAAGTATTAAGGCTCTTATGAGTTGGCACTCTTGACTATCGTTATGTTTTCACATAATTATCTTGGCTTCAACTTCCAGTTATGCAAGTATCAAACGTTTATGATCTAGGACTCAAGTGACTATTGTTATGTTTTAACAAGCTGCTTGATTACAGAATGATAATATATCAGCTTAGCAGGTTTGATTTATATATTTTGTTAAGTAAGATCTTACATTCCGCAAAGAGGGATTTGTGACGATATCATGCTTTATACTCTTTTGGACTTGTAGCACTACAACCACCAGATAAATTTTTGCTGTAAAAGAACAAAGAATATTATAGCTACCAACCTGATCATTTCCTTATTTTTGAAAAATTGTACGCATGGTGTGCCCATAATTCCAGCTGCTTCGGCAACTTCTGGATCTTCTTCAATATCAATTTCAACATAATGAACATTTTCATCATACTCATCTATGACCTGAAGATGGAAAAGTTCAGAATAGGCTCGTAAACAATTAATAAGCATTACCAATGGATTTTTTTTTGTCTTTTGTGCTGAGAATATTTCTTATAAGCGTACACCCAAATAACATATATCAATTAGTAGAATATATATATATATAAAATCACATAGATGTCTAAAGCTCCTATTTCTCACAAAATTAGAGCCATATTTATAGAGTAGGTCAATAAGATTTTGTTATCTGCATAAGAATGGTGTGGCCACAGGACCCTGTGCTCACGTGTGTGACTTGGTCTAAAGTTTTTACAGGTGGTACCAGCTGCTCGTTCAAATATTGCGGTCTTGATATCTTCTCTAACAGATTTTCCTTTTACTTAAAAAGAAATTCTTAGATGTGCCATGATGAAGGGACAGAAGAGCATGGACAGGTGATCTAGACAACTACAAGTAATGTATAATGTAATCAAATAAGATAACAGAAAAACATAGCTTATGCCATCCTATCCCAGCCAAAACCCATATTAAGAAGATGTTCACCTCTCAATGAACCAAGGACAAAAAGATGCCTAGGATTGGCTCATATAAAACTAAAATCATCAACTTAAGAGTGTGCATACAATCTAAAAATTGGACTTCTAAACATATTCAGTACTCTTGAACATCTTCACCCTAAATAATAGTCCTTGATTGGTCCAAGTCCCAGGAGTCCATATTATCTTCAGGTCTTTATCATTCCAGACACCACTCTATAGCCCACACTCCCACAAAACAATACCAAATTCAAAGCATAGGCGAATAAAGGATATTACACATTAAACCTGACATGTTACAGTAATCCTGAATTATTTTTAAAATGCAAAAATATCGTTATACCTTGCCAAGAATCGGCTTTAAGGTCCTACAGGGACCACACGTCGGTGATGTATATAGAACACAGATAAGCCTCGGACTTTCATGGTATAATTTTCTCAGAGCATACTGTAGGCCAGGAATGATAAAAATTAGTTCCAAGGATAAAATGGTAAGAGAAAAAGACTTCTTTTCTTTTTTAAAAAAAAATACGAACTCGGTGGGCCATAAAACATAAAATGATGCTGGTTGATTGAAAAAAGTTGGGAGGTGGAACACATACCTGGCCCTTGTGCTTTGTAAGTGAAATGTCGAAATGCTCTTGTACATCTCTAGTTGTGAGTTCCTTCTTAACCTCTTCAGTTTGTGGCTGTTGAAATTATGAAATGAGAGTCGTATAGGCCAGGTCCTCTAGAAGAACTTTAGAGTTATACACGTATCTAAAATCCACGAGTGACAGGCACTTCCCATAAAACATGACTCAGATTAACTAAATAATGCTTAAAACACCTTGGAAAAACAAATACCGTTTTACCTTAAAACATATCCATTTCGCTAATGCGAAGACATAATTTACTCGGTTGGAAATAAGTTTTGCTTCGCAAAGCATAAAACTGAGGGTGGGGGGGATAATCTCTATCCTTTGATCTCAGTTGGTAAATAAAAGGAACATTCACAAGTGTTTGTCTACCTTTCTGAAGAAATCTTGGATCATACTACTTATGACATTATTTTATGACCTTCTTATTCTTAAGGAACATGTCATGCTTCTGCTAACGAGTTTATTCCAAGCATACGAGAACTTGTTGTGGAAAATATAAATTAGATTCCTGTACCTGGTGGAATTCAATAAGGAGGTTACTGCTTGCAAGATATCTCTCCACTGATAAAGCAGCAACACATCCTGAACCTGCTGCTGTTATGGCTTGTCTCCACTCGTGATCCTAAGCAATGCACAACAGAATCATATAAAAACTTTACTGATGTACCAAAAGCAGTTTAAAAACTACCAGATATTAGCAGCAAGATGCGAGTGACTTTTACATCTTAGAGCAAGTCCGACAGTGGTGCTAAAATACGTATAGCTATTGCTGTATTTTGAAATCAAAAAGTGAATTTTGATGGTAAAATAGAACTTGTGCTCCAATATGTAGTTTTAAAATGACACCAAATATATCCAAATAAATCTATATTTCAACTACCTAATCTTTATATGCAGAATTAAGTTGTCACTACTCACTATTATTTTAATAATTCGTTTCCCTCCATTTACCCACTTGCATGCTTATGGCAATTATAGCAACATCTATACTTGGTTCTATATTTAGCATAGCACCAAGTATAGCATTTTGCTATTTTGCATCCATGTTTAGCACCCAATTGGAGTAGAGTTTTTTTCTTGGGTGCTATATTATAGAAATAGTACCACTTTTACACCATCACTGGACTTGCTCTTATACAACTGAGTGATGAATGCTGAAGATTATTGTTTAAGATTCGATTCCTGCGTTCTCCTTTTAGGTCTTAGAAAAAAAACAAAAAAAGGAAGATACCAGGAGGATTCTAATACAATAACAAATTTATTGTAGAAGAAATGGAAAAGAAAAAGGACAAGAAAAAAAGTTGAAAGAGAATGAAAAGATGTTCCTTTTGTGTGAATTTACTGTGCTAGAAACATAATGTGAAACACAAATATATGAGATAATGCTTATGGCAAAATTACCTGCACATCTCCAGCTGCAAAAACACCTTCAACTGAAGTTTTTGCAGTACCCTCCTCAACTAATACATAACCCGATGTGTCAAGATCAACTTGTCCTTCTAACAACTGGCTATTTGGTGAATGTCCTATCCCGTAAAATAAGCCTTTCGCCTCCAACACCGAGTTCTCCGCAGTATCTGCCTTTTTAACTAAAATGCCAGACATTTGTCCTTTTGTATTGCTGACGACGTCCACAGTCTCCGTATTGAAGTGCACCGTGATATTTGGATTGTTATAAACTCTGAAACATTCGCCAGAATCAACCTGTTAAACAAACATTCAGGAAGTTGAAACTTAACATACATACTTTCCATTAGTAACTTGGTTGAAGAAGAAACAAACTAAAATTTATCTGCTTATTATCATTTACTGTTGAATACACACAAATATATGCAATCAACAATACACAATATGGCCCACCTATCTTGCATAGCTCTGGATGCCCTTAATTGGTCCTTGCGTACAAGCAAGTGTACATGACGGGCATATTTAGTCAGATATAATGCTTCCTCTGTAGCTGTATCACCCCCTCCAACCACAGCAAGAACTTGTCCCTTAAATAGTGGTGAGGCACCATCACAAATAGCACAGGCACTGATTCCTCGACTCCAGAACTCTTCTTCCCGAGGTAAGTTGAGCCGTCTTGCTGTGGCTCCAGTGGCAAAGATTACGCTGTGACACTTCACCTGAAGATACAAGACGACAAAAAAAATAATCAGGGATTTAAAAACCATGTAAACTGTGATAGTTAAAGAGGAATAGAACAAGAGACAAATTATTGGTTTGTTGGATTTTTTTCAATAGTTTATGTGCATCCACATGGAAGGTGACAAGAAGCAGGCATCTGGACACAATATACAAAAAGTTTACCAGACATCTTAATAGGGCTCATAACTTCTCTTTACTACCATGACTATATCAACATCACTTTTCTAAAAGAAGCAGGAATCTTGACACAATACACAAAAAGTTAACTAGGCATCTTAATAGGGCTCATAACTTCTCTTTACTACCATGACTATATCAAACATCATTTGTCTAGAACTACTCATAAGATATTTAACAAGTGCAAGCTAGATCGCACTGAATAACAAATTAATGGTGAAGGATATTGATTGTTTCTACCATGAATGACAAGAACCAATTAGACATGAGTATCATTATATTCTTATATCAACAAGGCATTAACGTCACCAGATTTTAAAGTGAGTCGTATTCTGGGATTAGACAGACCGAATCTCGCAACTTAAATGGATATGATCCGATATGGTAATGATACATGATTTAAGTAAGAGACAGACCCGATGAGAGCTTAAACAACAAAACAGATCACATTTTCATCCAAGATGGTGCCCTCACATTTTATAAAATAAGCCAGAAACTGCTTTCTAAATATTCTTCTTTTTGCTTGCAAAAATAGTCTCCCTAATTCCACCTTTTTTCATGTTTTTTGCAGAAAATAAAACACACAAGTAGCCTTTACTTTTACACTGCACAATTTATGGTTTTCAATCATGTTTCCCGCGTCTGAGAATTATGAAAATTAGTCCTGCACTAGTTTTGATCCAATGTCTTTTACAAACTTAGATATGAATACTAGTTAAAAGGATAATGAGAGACAAAAAATAACTTAGAAGGGGACTCTTTAATGGCTATCTCAACCACATATTTTGTGGGGTAACCATATGTAATATACATTTGTGCAGTTGTAAGAAGTATTTTAAACTAAAATTACCATTTGTATTAAGACTATCTTCATGATTTCTCATATTTCATTATATCTTAGATTCTTACTAATTTCTCTTCGTCATAGGCTTATTTATATTTTGGCCTTCAATGTATAGGTTTATGGAAACATAAGACCTCATAAGTACACCCCGACCACATTACTTGGGTAAATGTTTCAACTGACCCCCTTTTCCAACCAAAAGCTATTGACGACTGTATGAAGTGTTTAATATGCCTCGCAATCTTCATTGGAGGTGGCAGAGCTCTTCATACCGTGGCCGATAATTCAAGTTTGGCCTTTCTTGACTGGAGACAAGTCCATTCAAATATTTTCCAGATGATAAGACAAATATAATGTCCAAGTTATTTTTATGAGGTTTTATGTGTTCATATACCAATAATTTGAGGGCCAAAACATAAAACGCCTAAAAAATATGGTCACTAGTTATTTTATATGGGCTCTGCCTGTCCGCAGTGTGTGATACCACCAATATGCATAAAAGATGGAACATTAAGGATAAAGAACATTAAATATTGCCCGTGTACTGATCAGTAGAGATGAATTTGGATTATCCAAAATTTCTTATTTAAATTGGAAGTGTCATTGTACTCATTGAGATTCACCAAAACTAACTACCATAGCCTCACGTACCATGATATATAAATGAATCTTTTTAGTTATCCTACATTGATTTTACAGTGAAGGGTCCATGCTTTCTAAAAATAAAACAATCATATTTAATAAAGCTAGAAAAACAACAACATGCGTAGAAATAAAAGAACATTATGATTGCATTTCATGGTATATTTTTTTATGCTTAGTTTTTAGGAGCAATAAACTGTGCCGCCCCTATCACAACAAAATACATTGTCGTGATATAGTAGACATATTATAGTTAATAAGTACTTGAAGCTAACTTAAATATTATCCAAATAGAGAAGTTCTCGGCAGATGAAAGATATTTTCACCTTGCGTTCACTACTTTGTACAGTAAAAGGTCTAGTCTTCACATCCAGGAAATCAACGTCTTCTTGAAATAATTGTGAACCCCAACGTTCAGCTTGCTTTCGCATCCTGATCACTAAATTATTATTAGGTTTCCTTATATAGAAATATAAAACTTTGCAGCCGTCTCACAACAATAAAGTGATCTGATCCCAAGTCCCAAGAAAAAAATGAAAAATAAAATTCAAAAGTTTCAGTTACCCATCCATCAAGTCTGGGCCAGTTATTCCCTCTGGAAAACCTGGAAAGTTCTCTACTTCTGTAGTGGTCATCAATTGTCCCCCAGGAACGCCTCCTATCTGATATCCTTCAAACACTATGGGCTTCAAATTGGCTCGAGCTGCATAGATAGCTGCAGTATATCCAGCAGGGCCTGAACCTATGATAACCACATTCTCTATACCTTGAGCTGCAAGATGGCTAAAAAAACTTATATAATGACATGAAAATTTCAAAAGAACAAACAAAAATACAATCCCGTGAGACCGTTACAAAAATACAATCCCTCAAAAAGAAAGAAGAAAAATAAGAATCGCTAATACAAGCAAAACCAGTCAATGAGCCTGTTTTGACATCACCGCAAACAATGCAGAACAAATGAACTTGTAAGATGGATAGAAAATTACATAGCATGAATTACTCTATTTTCTATAAATGTAAAAATGCTCTGGAAAGTGCAAGTAATAGATTTTGAAGCATTTCGAGAACTTGCAAAAGTCGTTGCTACTTCGGCAAGTGCAAATAATCAAATATTGATGCATGTAGAATCTTGTGAAACCTGTGACTCCTTTGCACTAGCTAAAGGTAATAATCGAATACTACATACAAGTATACAATTGAATGGAAAAGTAAATGAGATTCTAGAACGAAAACATTATCCTGCAAAATTACTTGCTAATTTGGGTGATGTAAAATACCAATCCATTAAAGCCATAGGGGATTTCAGTAAAAGTCTGGTTCTGGCAGCGATGAACATCCAAATTTGCACACTATAGCAAGCATTTCTCAACAGCGATTCACGTTTATTAACTACCTAATTGCTATTGCTTTCCTAAAACAACTGAAACTTATAAAGAAGCGGTTATCAAATGTTTTTTAAAACGATAGCCAGACAGTGGAGGCATAGCCTTGAACACCTTAAAACAGTTAACGTAATCATCAGTTGCATAAATCATTTACTGCTTGTAATTGTACATCACTGTTGACAACTATTTATCAAAAAAATAAAAATAAATATTATTGAGAGCTTCAGTTCAAATAGACTAAACTAGTGTGCAGACATTGTACATTAACTAGTTCTAAAATATACTATTTTGGTAATGAAACGGAGGAGTGTCTGAAATTGACAAAACTAGAACAGGAAAATATGTATAAATAACGACACAGAGAATAAGTCTTCAACATATGCGAGCACGATAAATTTAATGATTTAGAACTAGTGTAGCACAATTGTTTAAATTAAGTATTAACGATCAGTCTTATTACTAGCAGTGGCATATACAGTACAACCTCCATAACTGAATAACTTGGATATATTAATACTTGTTAGCGACGGTGTATTTTTAATCTCGATAAATGAATAAAATTCTACGCGTTCAATATACCGAAACATATATGTAAATATATAGATAGAATGAAAGAAAATGACCTGGAGATACGGGTGAAGAAGAAGCTGAGACACGTAAGGAGGAGGAGAAAACAGGGTGGTGAAAGAAACGAGGTGAGTGAAAGGAACGAGTTGAAGGAAGGTGAGTGAGTTTGAATGGAGTTGTGGAACAAGTGGCTACGAGGCGGTGGTGAGTTATGGGAATTCCGACACCGCTAGCTGCAGCTATGTTGGCCATTTGTTTCGGACCATACAATACTATAAGTTCCTTCTTACAATATCATATGAACTAGTAGCATATCTATCGACTCGACTGTTTTTTTTTTTTTTTTTTTCCTTCCTTGGGCCGTGTAACCGTATTTTCCTAAATCTAATCAAATACATAATTTACTAATTTCATTCCAATTCAAAATCAAATATGATGCATGTAATAATAATTTCATTCATCAATTACAGTATATATATGGACACACCCTTCCTATTTTTCTATTCACTATTTCCCTATTTCCGTTTATATTATACACACGTATAAATCATCGTTAACCTATGCACAAATATGTTTTCAGAGCAATCTAGTCAAGCTCTCGTTCTTTACGAACCCATTGACTTGAACTTGAAATTAAATAATATTACGACTTACAATATAAATGTCAAAAATAACAGCAACAAAAGGACTAGGAGTGCTTATGAAGATAATCAAGAACAAGAAGATACCGTGCAGGCTAAGAAACTCAAGAAATTCAAGTTTTACACATTGGAGGAAAAAACTGAGGAGAAACTCAACGGGGTTTGTACTAAACTCAAATTGTATGATGATCCATGGAAGATCAAGAAAGTTCTTGAAATCAGTGATGTAAATAGTTTGTGCAGGTTAATGATTTCGAAACGATTAGTGCAACAACATATTGTTAAGGTGTGGGAGAGGGCTGGGAGGTATGTGGATGTGAGGGGTCTAGAAGACGGGAATGATGTTCGAGTTAAAGTGTGGGATTGTAATCGAGAGAAAGAGTATGTGTTGATAATGAAGAAGCATAGTTCTACTGATTGTTATGTTCTTTGTGGGAATTGGAGAAAACGGTTTGTTTCTGAAAGGGGACTTAAGAAAGGTGATGAGATTGGATTGTTTTGGTGCAATTTGTCTAGTTGTTTCTTCTTCTCGGTTCTGGCTCTCGCTCCTTATCAGCCAGTTTGTTATTTGGAGAGGTGTTGAAAACTTGATGATACTGGAATCTCCTGGTGCAGTTTGTCTAGATGTTTCTTTTTCTTGTTTCTCGCTCCTGATTAGAGATTGACTCATGTTTGATTATATATATTTGATTCATCAATATGTGTAGATGAAAGGGTTTCATGGATATAGTAAGAAACCTATGTTTAGAACTTGATATATGTCTAAATCTTCTGTTCTATTATTCGAGTCTGTTTGTCTATGTTTGTGTGGTTGTACTTTCTGTTGTTTTGTAATGAAAAGTGTTGTTTTGGTTCATCATGTTCTTGATGTTTATTAAAAAAAATTATCGTAAATACTAATTAGTACAGTTGTATATTTATTGTTAGATTGGCTGCAAATTGTCAAACAATTACAATATCATATATTACATCCTATTTAAATCATAATCGTGGGTCACATTGTGAAAGACAATAGTATTGATTTCAAAACTAAGAAAAGTGTTCGATCATGTAGTAATTTTGTAAGAAGTATATCCAAATTATTTTATATATTTTCTAAAAAAAATTATCTAATTATAAAACTAATAATGGGAACCTCTTCCAGGAAATGATCCTGATTGGGGACCAAGTTAGTTTCTCCATACAATAATCTATATTTTCCAATACCCAAATACATATATTTTACTACCTTCCTTTATCAATTCAAAATCTAATTACAATTTCGTTTATCAATTTCAATATATATATGTAAACCCTCTATTTTTTCATTCATTATTGACTTATTTCATCAGTTTATATATATACAAATAAACTCTCGTAAACCTCATGCAATGCAGAAAATATGTCTACACAACAATGAGATTAAGCTCTTGTTTTTAATGAACCCACTGATTTGAGTTTGAAATTAAATACCATTACTACTAATAATATGAATCAACAACAAAAGAACCATGTGTACTTGAGAAGAATATCAAGAACAAAAAGATACTGTGTGGGCTAATAAACTCAAGAAATTCAAGTTTTATACATTGGAAAAAGAAGTTGAGGATAAACTCAATTGGGTTTATACTAAACTCAAGTTGTATGATGATCCATGGAAGATCAATAAAGTTCATGACAATAGTGATTTAAATAGTTTGTGTAGGCTAATAATCTCGAAACGACTAGTGCACCAACATATTATTAAGGTCTGGGAAAGGGCTGAGGATGTGAGGTTTCTCGAAGACGGGAATGATATTCGAGTTAAAGTGTAAAACTGTGCTGACAATGAAGAAACATGGTTCTACTGAGTGTTATATTTTTTGTGATAATAAGATATTATTTTGAGGAAGAGTATTCTCATGAAATAATTAAAAACATTAAATTCTTATTAATATGTCAAAAAAATATATAAAGTAATTTAAAAAATATAATATTTCAAATGACCATGTCACTAAAGAAAAATTATATAGATGCTAAACTTCAAATTATGCTTGTCATTGTTGAGATGTATTTTAACATCCCAAATAACATGATTTACCTCAAAATAATAAATAAATACAAGTCCGCCGAATTAAAAATTCTCCATAACACAATCAAACGATAGAATCCTCAACTCCAAATTACAATCCATAAAATAAAGATCCACTTAACTTTACCATCTCTAAAATTAAAACCACACTTTTAAAGTCTGAAAAGAATTCTAAAAAAATAAAAGGGGCTCCTCTAAATCCGCACTCGCGCTCATCCCTTAAAGTAGCCCACCTAATTAAGATTACCTGCCGGGGAAAAATAAAGAAACAAAACCGGTAGTGAGCGAAAGGCTCATGTACAAATAACA
>PHNY01189154.1:17196-40169 GCA_003724115.2 Anethum foeniculum | reverse complement strand
ATGAATGTTACCTTTTATAAAAATATATTAGTAAGGGTAATTAGGTAAAATCACTTTGTACCAAAAAACAGGTACCGACCAAACTTTTAATGTTTCGTCTATTATAATATAGTATAGATTACAATTTATCTACGCAATGGAAAACGAGTATGTAATTTAAAATAATTACCTATTACTTGTAAAAAGAATCTTCTGTTTTGCATAACTTAAGAAAATGAAAAGTTTCAAATACTCTATCCGTTTCACAATACACATTTATTATAAAAATATTTTTTTAAATTAATTATCTACTTTAACTTTCGATGTAAATTTATACTTTCAAAATCAACTATACTCAACATATCTCTAATTTAAATTTTAAAGATCAACTGTATTTTACATATTATATTTGTTTAATATAATAAATACATTTTTTTCTTATCAACATTCACTTTTCTTAATATGCATAATTTTTTAAAAGTAAATATCTACTTTGAATTGGAGAGATTTTTATCAACATTCACTTTTTTTTAATATGTGTTATTTTTTAAAAATGAATATCTATTTTGAAACGGGTTAACATTTCCTGAAAAGTTTAAATCGTATTTCATATTTAGCACATCTCCGGATTCCATGATATCGGCCCATGAAGCAAAATGCCCATGCCTATGGGCTTACCTCGAGGCCCATTTTATGTGTGTAACAAATTACTAGTCCAAGACAATTCCAAATGAGATAGAATTAAACTTAAGCTAGTATTCATTATAAGATGATTCTCGAATGAGAAAGAATCAAATTAGATATAATATAATTATTTGTTTACAGTTCAGCTATGATCATTTGTCTAAATAAATTAAAATGAGTAATTTTTTAAATATTAGTTATTCTCAAACTTAACATTATCTACTCCCTCCGTCCCAATAGATTCTCAACGTCCACTATTTGCACGTATTTCGATGCTCTTATAACGTGTTATTCAATAACTTTTTAATTTTTTTTCTGAATAAAAGTTTAAACATTAAACTTTTATTTAAAAAAAATATGAAACTATATTTTATATGAGTCTTAAAAAACGTATCAAAAAATAACGTAGAGAATTCAGTGGTACAGAGGAGTATGTTTCAAGAATCTCAGAGATGCTTTTAACCGTTTACACATACATACAAATTACTACGTTGGTATATATGACATCCACCAGCCTGGTCCAATATGCTGGATGTTCACTATTGTAACAGTATCCGGTAAAAAATTGAATATGCCATTTGCTAAAATACATTTACATCGACCAAAACGATTCACATCGGATGAGAATACATGAATACAAAAAAAAAAAAAAAATTCAAATATCCCATCAGGTCCAGCACTGCCAAAGTCGAATCCGAACTCGACCAAGTAGTTCGGCCTCAAGTTCGACCGAGATCAAAACTCGGCTCCATAAATATTCAACAAGTTCGAACTTGTCTCGAAAGTTCGAAATAATTTTACAAAATATTAAGAAAATTTTAAATGTGATACGTTCCGTTTGAGTTCGACTCGATTAAATTTAAACTCTAATAGGCTCGCAAGCCTTACTAGATGAATAGTTTGAAGTTTGATCTCGTTCGGTAAACTATTTGAATAGTTCAAACTTGAACTCAGCTCAATTATCATCGACGAATATTTTATGAGCTGCGCTCATGAAGAGTTTGACTCGTTACGCCCCAGTTTTGGACGGAAGAATGAAAACATGAATTTTCAGTAAAAAATTTACACTTTTGGACTCCATGTAAGAGAACTCCTAAAGTTAACATGGACTGGAGTAAAATATATAACCACAGTTGAATTTCAAAGCCTCTTCTGTCAGTATTTTAATTCTCTCTCAACAGATAGCATAGTGATAGCAGGCTAGCAGCAGCATTGCTAGCCTATAAATAGATAGACAAATACCATTTTAGGATACAGCTTAATTTTTTCATTGGTCAAGTGAGTTGATCGAATAACTACGAGTCTGCGATATATATTTAGCTACATAAATACTTGTGGATAAAGATACCTTGTATGCTCGTGCAATTGCTGGACATACAGTCGCCAGAGTTATTTTGGGAAAGAAAGCGGATAGACTGAACAAACACAAGAGAACTATCCTTCACATTGAAGCAATGCATGGATATAAAGAACGGGTGCAATTCATACTGAGCGAGTTTGCAAACAAGAATCTCTTGTCCAAGGTGGATGAATATAAACAAACTGCCCTTCACCTTGCAGCAGATTATGGAAAAACTGAAGTTGTCGAGGTGCTGATTGATGCAGCAAGACATTTGCCTTCTTTTAAATCTTTTCTTAGAAAAGCTAACCAGGACGAGGAAACTGCCTTGCACCTAGTAGTGAAAAGAGGTAATATGGATATTGCTAGGCTTTTAGTGCACGCAGATCCAGGTATAGACATATTCAAAACAGTGACGGTGAAACTCCAATCTACATTGCCGCTGATATTGGGCACAACCATATAGTCAAGATGATCTGCACAACTTGCACATATCCAAATCTACAGGGTCCTGATGGTACAACTGCTTTGCATGCTGCTCTTGCAAAATTCCCAGACCGCGGTATGCTGTTTGTGTACCATTTCCACATGTCTCCACAATATATACTGCATCTATGAAATAAAAAGAATTTAGCTGACACGATATATAACTTAATACCCCCAAACTCATTAAAATGCATGCCTTCAACAACTGTTTAATGCAAAATCAAACCGCACTAATGGAAACATTACTTAAAAATTAGTGCGTATGCAAAATTTTGTAAAAATCGATGGTGTAAACAATGCAATTTTAATTAATGTAAGATGTCTATTGTTAACATTTGCAGTAAAAGAAGAAGATACAGACGTGGTTATGGTACTCCTTAATTCTGCCAAACGTATAATGTGCACAAAGGATGCACCTCTTTACAGTTTTGAAGATTTCTTAGATCAAACTGACGAAAATGATGACACTATCATTGAGCTGGCTGTGAAGAAAAATCAACTGGACATGGTACAGCTGATATTGGCGGAAGATCGGAGATATGAACGTGCAAGCGAAAAGATCTCGTTGATTTACTCAAATTAGCAGCTGAAAAGGGGTTGAACGACATGGTCAATCTACTGAGCAAAACTTATGAAGCTGCATATCCCCTTCGTCCTAAAGGTTTGACTGCTTTTATTGCTGCTATCAGAGGGCGCGACAAAGGTATACAATTATCTGATCTATGTATTTTTGGATACTAGTTTAACATCCTATTATTAGGATTTTCTTGATTCAGAGTTTTGTATTTATGCCGAATTAAACCAGTATAATGATCTTATTAAACGTTTAAATCAATTTGCATAATTATTTTGCACAATCATTTAACTAATGTCATAAAATAATATTGAGTTTATCAAATTAACATGAGTAGGAATGTTCAAAGAATATACGGATGTTCAATATAGACTACCAAAAAGATGACTGAAGGATTACATCATGTATTGCTATTCTAATATTATATTTGGGTACATAAGTAATTAGGATGTGCTACTTCTGATCTAATATATATTTTCTTTAAAAAAAATTCAGCTAGTGTATTACGTCTCTTGGAAGAGAACAAACAGCTTGTAACCTATCTCGACGGAATGATCTGGACACCACTTCATATTGCAGTATTTTTCGAACTTGATTCTGTGCTTGAAGCTATAATAAAAGCGGAAGTAGAGGTTAAGTTTGTACCTGAAGAAAGAGGGGCAACCCCACTTATTTTAGCAGTCATGAAAGGATATACCTCTACAGTGATACGACTTCTGCAATTATTGCCAGCTTCTTCATATATCGATCAGCTTTATGATGAAAATATACTGCATTTGGCAGGTCGTGAAGGTAAGAAAGAGATGGTGCAATACATTGTAAAAAATTGCCCCGAAGCTCATATCGACAAGATTTTGAACCATAAGGATAAAGATGGCAATACGCCTCTCCATCGGTTTCTCCGAGACGGTTTCTTCGTTCCTGAGCTCATTAAACATAAAAGAGTTGATTGGAAAGCACGAAACAACGAAAACTTGACTCCTTCGGACATGTTATATTTCCAAGATGAAATCGTAGCTGATCAAGTAAGTACCAAATATTATTTTATTTCCAATTAAGTCTAATATTCACAAAAAATCTGGACTCCTGCAGACATACTGTTATTTAGTTTGTGATACTAATATAGATCATGTTTGACCTAGCTCTTGTGGAACTAGACGAAATCTGTTTATATTTACTTACTAAAATATTAGTATATTTATTTATTAACTGATAATTCGTTGTTTGTAAATTGTAATCTTTTTTTTTTCTTTCTCATCTCATTTCTTGATTACAAAAATTAATATGACACTAAAACTTATGTAAAATACAGAAAAAGATATTCGCTAATCATGTATTAGATGTTTTAAACTAAGAAGCATCTAATTAATTTCCTATTCTTCATTAATAGGTACGGATTAAACAAGCGCTGGATGACAGCCACGTTAATCATTGGAGGTTTTGGCATAAATACATCAAGGAGGACTCCAATACACCTAAAAGTTTATTGCTCCCGAGCAAACGGACTAAAAAAGATGCTGAATTTAATAAAGCTAAGAAATTATTGGTTGCAGACGAGCGTAAGTTGATGAAAGAAGAGCTTGATCGGTATAGAAAAAGAACAAACACCCAAATTATAGTTACTGCACTCATAACAACAGTAACCTTTACGGTAGGATTTACTATTCCAGGTGGATATCATCAAAGTGGAGAATCGGATCAAGGTTTAGTACTTCTATCCAAAAAGACGGGGATTTTCCTGCATTTATGATAGCAGACACTGTCTCTGGCATTGTCATTAACTTCTTTGTTTATCTACTTCATTTCATCTATGTATGAAGATCCCGACCAAGTGGCGAAATTAGATGCTGCATCAACAGTACTCAACATTGTTTCAGTTATGGCAATGATGTTGACATTTATAGCAGGAACATATGCGGTGCTAGCCAACTCACTAGGCCTTGCCATTACCGTAAGCATCATCTGTGCCATTTTCTTTCTTTCCAGTATTGTTTTACTAATCAGAATGATGTATGATAAAACTAAAGTTGAAAAGCTTAAAGTGTGAGTTTGTTTCTCGTTATTTTAAACTCTGTAATGTATTGTTATTTTGCGGGAGCTGTTGTTCAATCTACTCTGTAATGTATTGTTAAATCTAAGGAGTAAATTGTAACTTTACAATCAATTGCTTTCCTTCCAAATAGGGAGAACATTAGTGAAATTAGTTCCACTTCACATGTTCTGACCTCGGAAGCAAAGGAGAGAAATTTATTGCATTCACTTCAATTTCTTGCTCTTACATTCATTTACTTATGTCCCGTAAAAAACCCAGGAGCAGGGCAAATGTCTGCATCTTGTAGTAGCACTAGCAGTATCTTGCGATAGTGTGATTTTTGGGGTTGTCTATAATTTTTTGTATCTAGGTTGAGGCTAAGAAGGCCATGTAAGAGAGGAACAACATGTCTGAAAAATTGAGAAAAATAGGTCGAGGCTAAGCGGAAATGACAGGAGCAATAAATCTTTCGTTTACCTCCGACAATGAGCGAAGATGAATTTCTCCAGTATTTCGAATCTCCCGACCATGTACTGATGTGATTGTCATGTATAGCCAGCAGACTAAATGACCACACGGATTTGGGTTTATATCACTTGACTATAAGGATGCAATTAACGGGTTTTGGCATCAGAACTATTATGATTTGGATGACAAGTTGGTCGAAGTTGAAAGGGCTCTTCCCAAATATCAGGGTGGTGGTGGCCATTCCATGGTTAGAGGTTATCAGGGTTATGGCTTTTCTGGTGGCAATAATGGAGATAGAGGCTTGGCTGGTGAAGCCTATGGAAACACCAGAAATCCTAAAATTGGTTATTTAAATGCTCCTTGTGGTGAACGGACGTAATGGTGTTGGTGATAATTGATATTACTTGACAACTGGAAAGACAGTCGGAATTTCTTCCCTTTTGGTCTATTTTCTTATTCTCTAGTTAGTTGGAGTAACTAATTTTACCAGAAAACGTATTTTATGACTTGTATTTATACACTCACTCTCTACATTTCCGGTTAGTTATTAAAATACAATATATTTTATATTTCAAATATTATCTCTCTAGGGGGTCGTTTGGTTCAAACTTTTCAGGTATTGGGTATTGGTTTTGTTCATTCCAAAATGTTTGGTTGAAAAATTTATTCTTCCAAACCCATACCTCAAACCCCCAAGCTATGGGTTTTTGGAACCCAGAGAGGGAGGTGGGTATGAAACATGGGTAAATCAAATATATTTTTCATTTTATATACAATGTAAATATTTAATAAAAAATCAAATATATAACTTAAAACTAGAAAAAAATAAAATAAAATAAATATTTATATTGGTTAAAATTAATAGTTTAAAAATATTTAAAATTCACTCAACAAGACACATGATATCAAGAATGATACCTCGACCCCTACCACCTTAACCACATTCCTAATTCCAATCTCATACCACTCAACGAACCAAACGATCCCTAGATCTTCTTCTTCTTTTTTTGCTAAGCAAATAATTTATATAAACTTATCAGGAAAACATCATCAGCAAGGGCATTCCCCCATAGAGTGGAATAAGAACCAACTCCTACAACCAACCTACAAGGTACTAGCTTAGCTAAACATAGAATCAGAGCACATCAAATTACATAGGATACTATAACTAGAACGTCAGCTATAAAAGAGAGGGACCACAAAACATCAAGATTAGGACCAACTTCTTTATAAGGGGTTTGTGCATTGTGAAGTTCATGGGTATTCTGCTTGCTATGGAGTTATCACATCTGACGAGTACTAATACATATTTTAACCCGACCAGAGGTAGACCAAGCCTCTACTTCTGAGGTCTCATACCTCCTGTTTTTTGTAAAGATTTCTCAGGTATGTTTGTTCCGTGACTAAATAAAGTGACTTGCGGGTTGGAAAGACAACATTTATGTTCTGATTTAAGTCATCTTTAATGTTATTGCATGTGGAGTTTAGTTGACATCAACCACCATTTTACAAAAAAATTCTAGGTTAGTAACTTCAGGGGGGTGATTACTTCGTTGTGGTGATTTGTAGGATTTTACTACACTATTGGTGTCATCTGGAGATGCACATAAAGCCCATTGGGGCGGGCTTTGGACGGGCCTTGAAAAGCCCGGGGTTTTCGATCAAAGTCTGGCCCGAGCTTTGACTTTGATCGAGCCAGGCCGGGCTGGGCCGGGCTTTTGAGAAATATCCAGGGCTTTTTTGCCAGGCTCGAGTCGGGCCAGGCCAGGCCTTTTTTGGGCTAGGACCAGACCAATATTTTTCGAATTTGATAAAAAATTATATGTTATTATAAAATAAATATAGACACATACATTTTGTACGACTTATGGTCCACCAACATGTATATTGATAATTGTTCATTCGTTTATTGAATTTTATGATAAATTAATCGATTATTCGAGTTATTGATATACATTTTATTCATGTATTATAAAAATTAATGTAGAAAGTATTATTATTTTTGCTAATTCTAAACTAATATTTTAGCCATGAACATGTAAATATATATATATATATATATATGTGTGTGTGTGTGTGTGTGTGTGTGTGTGCGCGCGCGCGCAATAAGAATCGAATTTTATCGAGCTCAAATCGGGATTTAATCCAGGCTGAGCGGAAGCCCGGGCTTTTACCAGGCCGGGCCTTGTCAGAAAACGTATGGCCCATTGAAGGCCCTAAGACATTGACCGGGTTTAGACCAGATCGGGTTGGGCCAAATTTCCGGGCTTTGACACTGTCATCTATCACTTCTTTGACTTAAATGAAGGTGACATACTACCTCTTTGAGTTGACCGGAGGATTTTTCAAGTAGAATAGGCTTTTGGAGCAAAGAGGCTCAATGAAAAGTACAAACAAATAAGCAAAAGATAATCTAGTTCATATGAGGCCAAAAGCACATGATAATAATATGATATAAAAAAAAAACACTACTAACCGATTTGTAGAAATGGTTGCCAAGCAAATGGAAGCATCCCAAGTTATTTTGTTGCTTGAAAGTCGTGTCTGGAACCTGAATAAAAATACAGGTACCAAACATATCATACTTTATACGAAGAGATCCATATTTCCAGTTTGAGAAGAGTTGTTGCAATAATAACAATGTATAGAAAGACTAAAGATGCCTTGTCAATATCAGTATCCTAATATACATACCATAAAGGAAATTCACCTTACGTAAGATGCATGACTCTAGATCGTTTCGTATGCTTCATGACACCCTTGTAAAGTTGTACTGTACAATTTTCGTAAAATTCATTATAAAATAATATATATCGATATAACAATTAAGCTCCAACAACCTGATTATACTTATACAATACCACTTAAATATTATATGCAACAAAACCATATTCTTTATATGATTACATTTACAGAGTCTTATTTAAAACTTCTTAGACAATAATCAAAGACTACTACACAACTTCAAAAGACTCAAATATATATACACCCTACAAGTGCAAATGCGGAGGAGCCAAGAGTAGAGTAGAGCACCAACTAGCCAGCCTGAACCTTTGGGACCTTATCAACAACTTCAAATTCGATACTAAGCAAAAGGACCAACTATTAGGATTACTTGAAACGTATTTGCACTTTACATTAATTGCAACTTAGTAAAGCATATATCATCATAAAGTAATTTCAAAATGAATCCAGAATACATAAAAAAGAACAATTAAATTATGTGATGTGAACTTATACATATGCCTCTATTTCATTTATTTGTTATGACTAGTCACACTTCGTATTGTTCTTGAATTACTCTATATGACATGAAGGTCCCATGTATGTCTGGCCATCATCGTCTTTGACCCGAAGGTTCCGTATATGTCTGACCATTATTCATCACCGTATATGACCTAATAGCCTCTGTGTATAACCCGAGGGTTTTAGTTATAAATTTAATAACTAACGTATGACGATCACAACGCCTTTTTTTAGTCTGATACAAATGAATGATATGCACACAACATATAAGATGTGCTGAATCTGTGAACCTGTATCCAAACCATACACATATACCAGTATTTTCAGTCGGTTGCAGATAATTATTAAATGGATCACTTATTCCGCTCTAATATATCAAGCAGGTCACCGCAAATTTTTTGAACTTTATTGAATCACTCAATAGACGACTTGTAGCACTCCGTTAAATATTTTAACAATGATAGACAGGAAAAACTGATATGATATTGGAACAGCTAGTTTTGCAATATTGGCATTCCATGTCAGACTAGATTTTCAATATACATATGCATAAGTCGGATTTCTAGGGTTCTTGATACCTTTTTTTCAATTGTAATTGATTCAAATTCTAGTTCATTTATTTCCTTTTCTTTTAGCTAAAATGTTTTATTGTTATGTAGACAATCCACGTCAAATGCAACTCCTTCCAAATCAAGTCTATGTAGGCCAATTTAATGGAATATGTTTATTTTACTAGCAAACCCAATATGACTTAACAAAGTGCAACCATTCGCATGTTGAGTGATTTAACGAAGACCAAACATTTGCCGTTCACCCACTTGATATATTAGAGTGGAATAAGTGATCCATTTGATTATTAACCCATAACAGCAAATATCTGGTTAATACTCACATTAAATTGTAGCTTATTGTATCCTGCTACTTAGCTGAGATTCCATGTTGACTTTCAATCCTATAGTATACATTTGAGTTGGTTCGTTATTAACCCGTTCCTAATATCTAGTAAACTAAATTCATGAAACAACCCCTAATGCACGTCAACTATGTCAATCAAAAGAATTTAATCGGAATCTATCCACCGAATAGCTAAATTACATAACATACTTCAGTTACGAGATTATAGACAAGCCCTTTTCCTTTAAATATGTAAACACTCACTGGACTTCTTTTTCTCCTAAATTTTATACACACTTCCTACACATAAGCTAGTTTATTCAGACTTTATTCCTACCTTTAAAGCATTCCTAATCAGTCCGCATGATTTTTCAAACTTAATCATACATAACAGTTTTTTTAGAACATTTCTGGCAGCTGCAACCTGCCCCACCCCAGGGCCTCTAACTTCTCTTACGTTTATTCTATTTACTTGATTCCTTTATTCTGAGTTAACTAGACATTCAGGGCCACGACATGTCGTCATGTCCAACATTCACTTCTGAATAAACTAGACATTCAGAGCTACGAAACATCCAACATTCACTGTATAATATGAATTTTAGAATTTACGGCATAATTTTGAAGTCTGCCCTGCAGCATTTCCAAAAACAGCATGAGATATCTCTGATAATTCACCTATACTATAAAGCACGATCTGCGTATCTGGTAGCCGAAATATTTTACAGACGTAACCTCAAGACATAAACCTATAACTTAGTCTTTCTGTCCAACAACTAATGCCTTTAACCCCCTCAAATCATGCCATCAATTTATTATAGAGACTCTGGAAAATGCTGAATTTCAAGAGTTTGAGTTAGTTTTAAGGCTGCAACTCCTACCATTTAAACTTGAAAAATTACTAAATTCCACATTGATTTAGATGACACTTGTTTGAACCAATAATTTAATATCATATACTTAGATAAATTCAATTTTAAAGGTGTGTAGACGTACCTGCAAAAACTGGTCAGAATTGCAGTTTTTGTACTTCCATAAAGACCACCAGTGGATAACTTAGTGCGCTTGTACTACAAGTGTTCCAAACTTATCGAACCTTCTTAAACCTAGAAAGAATTTAAGTTCTGAATCTTGATTATAAACAAGCAACCCTTAATCCACATGGCACAATAATCTAGCATCTGATAAGGTTAAGAGACATCAGTTTTGATCGATTAAAGGAACACACCTACAGAACCTTTATTTACACATATGAAAGCAGAGTATAAAAACAACTTAATATTAGGACAAGGTCAGTTTTACAACTCACTTCAGTTAATAAAGAGGAAAACCCAAATGAAATAAGCCATAAGATTCTCTTCCCATTTTCCTTGCTTATGGCATTTTTTCAGGTCTCTTCCTTTTCTCCACTTCTTCGTTCTTTTGTCTATCTCCTTTATCTCCTTTGCTCTCGGCTATCAGTAGAACTATCTTTAACTATAAGATATATCCCAAAGTTTATATTTGAATTTTACCCGGCAGGTATCGGACACTAAGCACATCCCAGCTAATACCACGTGCGGATACAATTCCTTTCATCTATTTTTTTTATAAAAAAAATTCCTCTTTGCAACTACAAGCCAGGTAATATTATTGTTACACACGTTTTTAATAACCATATTACAGAGCTTACATATTTAATCATATTGCAGTAAACCTATTTTTACTTCTTTTTTTATAAGAACTTATACTTAAATTTAGAACTACAACTACAAGACCTATTTGTTTTGTTACTATCATAGTCTACATATTACTATACTTTAGCTAATCATGACTTGTATACCAGAATATCTCAATTTCTCTTACAATTTTTTTTATCATCTAATTAAACATTCCCTTGTCTTAAATTCTATTTGAATTCTACAATATTAAAAACTCGAATCATAATAAATATATCTACTCATTGCATTCAAAACCGTACATATATCAATAAACTACTCATATCCTCAAGCAAGAATTGTACACTCTAATATATATGTAGTTAGCAAATAATAAATTCAAGTCCTGCCTTTACATATATTAATTTGGGTCAGGAGTGTTACATGCTTTCTCATATCAGATACTAGTGAATATATCAGGTCACCATCTTTTACTTCTTTTGCATGGAGTATGATTTTAAGTTTAAGCATTGCCTGTTTGATCATTTTTCACCAAACACAATAATTACTCATGCATGTCTAAAACCGTAACAGAACAGTAATAAATACATATAATTTCTTTTAGCAATGGTTAGTTGCAGAAATTAAGTACTCAAGCACATGCCTCTACCGAGTCTCAAACCCTCTTGGTGAGAAGAGGGTACCCACTAGGCTGACAATATACTTTCTACATTACAAAATAGAATAGCCAATAACGAGTGAATGATGATACCTGACGCAGCTCCTGTGTGAGATTTTCGAAAAAGCTTTACGCTCCCCCATTAGTTGAACCTCTGGTGTCTATTGCGCTCCAATTGCATAAGCAAATCATTAAAAGCTCTGCACCCTGTGACACACGGTGGAGCTGCCGGCTGGAATAGCCCCATGACCTCTGATGTCAGGAGCAAGACAGTCGATAGATATTCAAACTTTAGGCAAATCAACATTTGCAACAAACGGGTCATTACATTCTTCCCCGTTCCCACGTTTTGTCTCTTGATCATATCAGCTACCCTCGCCTTTTCCAGTGATTAGAATCCCTACTAGGACTCATCTCATTGAGGTATGACCAAAGAAGAAGTTTCTTGTGTATGTTCATTCATCTTGCAGGGGCTTTATATATACAGCTCTCAACAAAAAATAGAAAGTCCTGTCTTAAAAGTCATGTCGGGCAGCCAGTAAGTATATGTACAATAAGCAAATGTACATTTTTGTAGGTAAAATAAATTGTTTAACAATTATATTTCTAACAAAAGTGCAATTTGAAATTCCCTTGTGTCATGTGAAGAATGTCGTAAATTAATTAATTGAATAAAATTATTACTTTATTGACTTGTCATGATATATAGCAACCGAATCGAGTAAATTCATATATGTGCACTTAAGTGTTTATGATATTATATCAGAATTTAAGTGTTCACTTATATCATGGGAAACCAATTAAGTAAAAACTTTATTTACTTCGGTAGATCATTCACCTAAGTAGTTTACCATATCATGTTGAACTTACTAGATTCAACTACTATCTACCATATCTACCATGACAAGTCAATAGAGTAATAATTTTATTCGCCTAATAGTTTACGATGTAGTTCACATGAAACATGTGAATTTTAATTTCACTTTTGATACGGAAATATTATTATAAGGATAAGCTTCCTCTAGGAAACAATATATTTTACCTACGGAAACATATTTTTGCTTATGTAACATATACTTACCAGCCCTAAGACGACTTTCACTTTTTCGTGAGAGTTGTATACATGAAGCCCGTGGGAGATCAATGAACATACACAATATAACTTCTTCCCGATTTTGTCAAATTCCGAATCCCAAAAATATTCCTCTGTCATCGACGGGGCTTCAGATTTTCCCACTACAGATTCTATAACACTGGAATTTCTAATTTGTCAATCAAGAAATTGAGATTTCTCTGTTAAATTTGAACCTGAATTGCTCCTACTGCGACATGATGAAGAATTTATGTGTAATTGTAATTCCAATTTAGGTTCTCGGACTCGGCCTCAATAACTCTCCATTTCTGAACAAGTGATGAAATACCCTGAGATGGTTCTTTTTCAAACAGAACCTCTCTAGCCATAGCCCATCTATCATCTTTATATTCTTGTGAATGAGACATAATAGAATCAGATGCATTTTCGGGAGATGCAGAAAAGCAAAAATGAACTAGAACTTTCAGATTTTGCAGAGAAGCAAGAATGAACTAGACCTTCTAGATTTTGTTGAATACATGCATGAGCATCATTGTTTTTTTATACAAAAATATTCTCTACCATTACGGTCTCTCAAAACACATCCAAATGGAGTACAAGAAACAATTTCAACTTCAGAAGAGGCCCTAAAATTACTAAAACCTTGACAAGGTTTTCAATATATTACCATAGAACAAGAAAGATTACCCCTTCATGCAAAAGGGGTCTATGGGTGTCAAGACAATGAAGAATCCATTTCAAGAATATGTTGTAGGTGGGGTTTTTGACTTTCTGGACAATCATAGTTACCACGAAAACAAGTTCTGATAATACAGTGTTGTATTCTTTCTGGATTCTCTTCCAAAATGCTAACAATAGAAAATTGAGTAACACTTAAAGACTTTATGCCATAAGAGGGTTAATTTTGTGGTAACATTGAAGTTTCACAAGGCCCCAACTACTCTATTACATCAGAATCTTAGCTAATACAGTATTTGACTGCATCTAATAGCTGCTGATCAGGGATGAGAAAATTTCAAGTTTGTGGATTTACAAGTTGGTGTCATAGAAAACAAAAATCTTGAATAGTAGATTGCACGTTTAATGTTTTTGAAATTACTAGTAAAAATTCATAATAGGGTAGATCAACCATTGTTAATAAAGGGGGAGTTGATAGAAAGTTTATCTTTTAACAACTACAGTAGTATTAAATTAAGTAATTGTACCAAAATAAATAAATTTTAAAGAATGTAGTTGGCAATATAGTAATTACCAGAAAGCCAAAGATGAGGCTGCCTGTATAATTATCATGGAGCTGTGTTACAGATAAGTAAACCAGAATGTTTATGCTAAGAGCTGAAGGCTGCCACCATAACAATTGATTAACTGGTACAAGTTACATTAAGATTGGTATTACAGTAACAGTGTCAAAACAGTACTGTGTCTAAAACATTATCAAGTTAACAGAACATTGTACAACAAAAGCTTCAAGTAATAGCCGAGTCAACAGATAAAACAACACACCTAGCAGAACGGACACCGGAAGAGCAGGCAAAGCTTTCTGATAAAAGGCAAGGAGGACCAAAGTAATGCCAAGCCCAGCTATAATAGCAAGATAACATGCATACACCGTCATAAAATCATACATTGCAGCTCTACCAACTAACACACTGTAAAAGATAAAGTCCCCTAGTCCCAGCTTGATCGCGCCAGATGATCCTAATCCAATTCCCTCCAGAACCAAGTTTTCAGTTTCCACAGCCTGCTGTGCTAAATGCATCTGCACATTGATTCTATGCTCAATTAGCGGCGCAGTAAGCTCAGAAATCCCTCTCGATCCCTGCCCCGAAACAGCATTAACAATTCTACTTTCATTTTGATTACTTTCCAACCCCGAAACAGTATTACCACTCGTATTTACACTCGACCCAGTGTTCGAATTCTCGTTTATAACAGAATCAACATTCCTCGGTTCTCTCCATAACCGCCTTGGCATCACATTATCCCTCGGTGACAGATCATTAGCCAAAACTGGCCGAGCCTCATAAACTAAAGCCGGAATATCTTCATCCCTAGCCATCGCAAGCTCAACCAAAAGCCTCAAAGGCCCACCAGGCAACAAAACAGCAGCAAGATCATACAACGACATAGCAACCAAAAGCATCCAAGTAGTCCATTCAGGCAAAAGCGTAAACCAATACGCAACCAACATTCCAATCACAACCAAATACCCTTGTGTCACAAAAATCGCCATTTTCGACATAAACACAGCCAAAACACCCACCACAGTAAAATTAAACAAAACCAACAAAAACGTAAAACAATCCACTGGAATCCTAAAATACTGATTCAAGAACAAAGCAATCTCACCACCCATAAATCCCAAAACAAGAAAAGCAGAAAACCCCATATAATATTTCAAGAAACTAGTACATCTCAAATAAAAAAGCAACACCAAAACAAATGTGACAACAGTGACAACAGCTACAAACACAAGTGAATTCAAAAGGGCACCTTCAAATTTATCCCAAAATGAATCTGAAGAGTCCTCAGTGTAAGCAATAGTAGCTATAGTTGTGAATGATGCAGAAGAAGAGTCTGAATTGTTGAGAATAGATACAAGAATAACAACCAAGAACATACAAATTGAAACAGGGGTTATGATTCTAACAATTTCTTCACCTAAAGATTCAATTATGCTTCTGGGCTTGGGGTTTTGGGCCATTGGATTGCACAGATTCAAGTGATTTGGGTTCAAGATTTTCAAGAACTCTTAAAAATTGAAACTTTTTAATGGGATTTTTGTGGGAGGAGCTGTAGTGGATAGAGGTGTAGTTAATGAAATGGCATCAAAGTTAGAACAACACCATAGTGAACTCAGATATGTTTAAGAAACACATTGGATATTTGCAACAGTTTATTTTTATTTTCCTATTTTTAAAAAAAAATTATTACGGGTAAAAATATATTTCTATGTCAAAATCAAGGATAATTTTTTAAAATACGATATTAGAATATAATAATAATAATATTATTATTATTATTATTATTATAAAATTAGTAACTAAGGGTGTTCGGATGTATCATCGGTCTAGGCGGTTTAAAGTCGGGTCTAGGCGGTTTAAAGTCAGACTAAGACGGAACATGATTAAAAGATAGATTTTTTAAATTTTTTGTTATTTTGATTCATTATTTTTATAATTTTACACAATAACATACCAAATTCTAATATAAAGTATTGTGTAAGAAGTAACAATCAAGTTAATATATTTATTTTCTTATATAAAATATAAAAATGATATATTAATTAGTTCATAACTATGATTTTAAATATATTTAATATTCAAAACTTGATAATTAGTTCATAAGAAGTGTCGGTGTAGATATTGTTTAATACCATTCCGGTTTTTTTATAAAACAAATATTAATTATTATATAATTATAAAAATCAAAATAATATTTATATTTTTTCGATTTAAGTGTTAATTAGCCTATGACTTGCTGATTAGTCTCTCGAAAGTATCCTCGCTGTCCTGTTACACCTAGCGATTTTTAGAACACTAATAATTAAAGTAGGAATGATGGGTATGGGAATGATAATGAAATGAAATCCAAAGGTGTTATGGGTTTGATTTAACCACCACGAGTGAATGGTTCCCATTTCATATCAAATAAATTGATAATCAAAATACTAGTATTTGGGTTTAAGATTTCGATTTTCGTTAATCAGTACGTTAACCATGAACGCACCCCCTAATTGTAAAACTAATATCAAATATTATAGAAGAGAAAAAATATGTTATGAATTAAATAGTATACATGTGAGATATAAGAAGATTTTTTTTTATTTTTTTTTATTTGAGTACTCCCTCTGTCTCATTGAATTCTCTACGTTACTTTTTGGCACGCTTTTTAAGGCTCATTTAAAATATAGTTCCATAACTTTTTTTAAAAATTTTTCTTTTCTGAATAAAAGTTTAATGTTTAAACTTTTATTTAGAAAAAAAAAATTATGAAACTACACTTTATAGGAGTCTCGAAATGCGTGCAAACAGTGCACGTAGACAATTCAGCGGGACGGAGGGAGTATAAATATTTGTAGATAAAGATTTCACTCAACAATTACTTTGATCTAATATGCATAAATTCCTTAGAAAAAATCTAATATGCAAAAATTAAGTAAATAAACAAATATCTTGTAATATATCCTAATTGCATATACAATAAATATGCTAAAAAAATCTAAACGCATAAAAGTTAGGGCCGATTTTGTTTACTTGAGTGTGTTTACTTTGGATTACAAAGACAGTTGGTATAAAATACACTTCACATGACATGAGTTATGACTTGTGACTATCACCAAACTCTCATTTTTTTCAAAAAGAAATGTGTAATTATAAAAAGGAACACGTATCATTTCGATTATTCCAAATAAGTATGGTGTATCTTAAACATCCAACGGCTGAAATTGCATGATGAAATCCAACGGTGGATTATAAGTTTCATCACACTTGCGTATACTTATACATAGTTAAATACATTTCTCAAGTACCCTTAAACCCCCTTTTACAATTGAAACCTCCATTTAGGGTTTTACATCTGCAGCTCTCTCTCAAACCCAAAAGGTACTTTCACCTATTCTTCAACACCCACTTAATCTTTTTTTATATACATCTCATATATGTATGTAATATGTTTCTTTATGTGTAAAAATTGTATCTTTTTTGTGGGTTCTTGTTGTTTTGATTTGTTGTAATGTTAAAGATTGTTAAAGATTGTATCTTTTTTGTGGGTTCTTGTTGTTTTGATTTGTTGTAATGTTAAAGATTGTTAAAAATTGTATCTTTTTTGTGGGTTCTTGTTTTTTTTGCTTTGTTGTATGTTAAAGATTGTTAAAAATTGTATCTTTTTTGTGGGTTCTTGTTGTTTTGCTTTGTTGTAATGTTAAAGATTGATAAAGATTGTATCTTTTTATGATTCTTGTGTTTTCTTTTTTTGTTTGATGTTAAAGATTGTTAATTTGTTTCAAGATTTTGATTTTTTGAGTTCGTAGTTGTTTTTGTGTGTTCATTTTCTTTCATTTGTAATGAAAGTTGTGTTGGTAGGGACTTGTTATTATAGATTCAAGATTTTTATTGTATGAAATAATTGTGAAAGAAACGTTTTAAGGGTCTGTTAGATCTGTAATTGAACAGGGTGGGTTTTGTTTGAAATGTATCGTGAGCTGTCTATGGTTGTGTGCTTGAAGAAAGACAGTACTTTGGCATAATTAGCCTTAGCCCAGTTAATAAAATGCGTGTAAATCGTAAAGGTTATGTAGTCTTGTCATAAGTTCGAAAAATCTATGTGGGTTTGTTTAAAGTTTGGGTTTTATGCGTCTATGCCAATTCTTAACTGCCAGAGCATGACTAGGTTGATAACTGTAGTAGTCATAAAATGTTATGCACAAGTGGTTGGTATAGACTTTAAACAGCCACTATTTACGGTTTATAAGCCTCAAGTAAAGAAATGATGTACATACAATCTGTTGTTATTAATACAATCTGTTTGAGTCACTGACCTTTTTTTTGTGAGGCATTTTATTATATAGTTTACCCCTATCTCCGTTCTCTATGGGATATATGTTTCTTGTAATTCTGATTACAGACTTTATAGCTTGTAATTTTAGCTGATCATGCGTCTCTAAATAAGGATATACGCTGATGGTGTTTTGTTTTTCAGGTTTTACAGTTATGACTTTTTTCAATAAAGCTGGTAGTCTACTAAGACAGACACTGTGTAACAAGAATGTTAGCATACAAGGGTCTGCGTCCAACCCCTCTATCTTCCAAATGATAAGACATGTGTCAAATAAAGTATTTGTTGGAGGTAACAACTGGTTTCTCTCTATCAAGAGTTAATTATGGTTTCTGGTTTGTTTAGCTATATCTTAGTTTGCCGTATTGGTCATTGCAGGCCTCTCTTATTCCACTGATGATGTTTCTTTGAAAGAAACTTTTCAGAAGTATGGAGATGTTATAGAGGGTAAGCTATGAAGCTATTACATTCTTTTTTGTGTGTTTTAACCTCTTCACGTCTTGTTACATGAAAGAAGTGAGGCGGTGAACCCACACCATAACTAGTATCACATGCACCTTGGTTTATCAAATTGACTGCCATAAGTTTTGAATCCATGAATTGAGTACATTACACCAACAACAGGTCTAGATAACTGTATGTAGGCCACTATTATACCTGTCCTGGTTCTGCTCGTTCTGATGGTCTTGTTCTTTTATTTTGTTATCATTTTTAACTAATCAGAAAGTTTGGTACGGTTTTGAGGTTCAAATTAGCTATCATCTTTCAGAACTATCTTGTTATCTTTTGCAGCAAAAGTTATTACTGATCGGGATACTGGAAATTCTAAAGGGTTTGGCTTTGTTACATACAACACGGTGGAGGATGCTAACAGTGCTATTCAGGCTTTAGATGCCTCGGTATGTATAATTTATTCCTGATATTATATTTGTCATTTTTCAAATATGGTATTACTAAAGATGCATATGCTCATTAAGTTCTGATGCTTTACTAATGTTTCCTCCAAAAACTCCTTATTTAGGATCTTAATGGCCGCAGAATATCGGTGAGGGAGGCACATGAGAGGCCTCGAAACTCTGGATTTGGTGGCGGCGGCTACGGTGGAGGTGGCGGTGGCTACGGTGGAGGTGGCGGCGGCTATGGTGGTGGCGGTTACGGTGGAGGTGGATATGGTAACAGTGGCAGTTATGGCAGTGGCGGTGGTGGATATGGTAACAGTGGCGGTGGTGGATATGGTAACAGTGGCAGTTATGGCAGTGGTGGGGGTGGTGGCTATGGTAACAGTGACAACTATGGCAATGGAGGAGGTAACTATGCTGGTGGTGGTTATGGAACTGGAAGCAGCACAGGCAGCAATTATGGAAGTGGGAGCAATGTTAGTTACGGAAATGATGGTCAAAACTTTGGTGCTGCGGGTAGTGTTGGCTCTGCTGGTGGCAATGATAATGTTGCTAGTGCTGGGTATGGTGGAAATACAAATTCTGGGTACAGTGGAGGCAATCAATATGTGAACAGTGAAGGCAGCAACATACCTGCTGCTAGTCAGGGTTTTAGCCAGAGTGATCCACTCGAAGGGAACTTCAAGGATGACATTGACGACACTGGTTCTTTTGCTAGCAGGTCGTGAAGTATCTTCCCAGGGAAAAGCTTTCTTTTCAGAATGAATGCCAAGTGCAAAAGTCAAATTGCATTTTTTGTTAAGCCTATTATTTCAACTTAACAGACATTTTTTTTAAACTCTTGCGAGCATTGAACTTCTCCGTATATTCTGCTTTTGACTTTGGTGAACACTGAACAATTTGATTCAGATTTTCAGTAAATTCTGATTCAGATTTTAGTAGGCTTTATATTAGTTTCGGACGTCAGTTGGGTTTCCTGAATTCTGCATGGTTTATGCAGTATTATGTATTTTGTTTTAATAATTCAAATCTACTTGGTTATTGCGGAGCTGCAGTAGTATTCATGTATGTTTAGTTTTACTTGGTGGCTAGGTTCAGTTGTCATTCTCATTTGATTCACTATGAGAATTCTTCAATCTAAACGTGCTGTGTACAAACTCGAAATCTAGAATACAGCTTCTAGTTATCCTAATGTGCAGGTAAAAGGAATGGATCTTTATATAAGAAGGCAGTCTCAGTCTTTCTTTTGCCAATTGAACTTGCCACTTCATTTCTTGCACTGGTTGGAAGAGCTATCTTAGTAGAAACCAATTGTTTTTCAGTTAGGTACCAAATTTTACAGTGAAGTGCACAGGACTTGGTGCATGTTTGGTCGACCTTGGAAGTAATTTATGACTCCAAAGTGCGAATAAATGAAGTAGCCCAAGATCTGCCCAAGTGGTGGATCGTATTACTGATTTCATAATTTTTGTGTATTTTTTTTTCTTTATATATTATTTACAACTTCTCAACTTATGAATAACAAGATACAACAAAGTTAAAATTTGAATTTTAAAAAGTGGGAAGAGAGTTTATGCTAGTGAATCATTTTTAATGTATAAGATGAGTTGAAAATTTACAGTACACAAGTCTCATTATTTATTTGTCTTGGAGCATTTTTGTTATTTTTTTGAACTTTCATCCTATACTTTATTAACTTGTATTCATATATATGACTACATGAAAAAGGAAGAAAGAAAGAAAGATCTACTTATCTTTCTTAAAAAATTACCTTGTTGAGCCTTGAATTTATTTATTAAATTTTTTGGCCTAGTAAATGGAAAACAGGGAGCAACGAATAACAATCTATTGATTGATTTTTATCTTAAACAACGAAGGTTTCTATATTCTAAATTCTATGCTAAACAGCAATTTGTTTTGCTGCACTGGTTGCAGAGCTCCCAGTGAAAGGAAAAAACATGAAGTGAACTGAACAAATCAAGAGTAATACCTCGATATATTTGAAACCTTTTCTGTATAAATTCAATGATCATCTAATGAAAACAATATTCTTCTAGCATTTAACACTGCAGGAGAACCTTGCCTGGTTTTCTCTAAAATCTGCTTTATCAACAACTTTTCCATTTCGTCACTGTCGTAGTCGTTATCTCTATCATTATCGTTGTCAATTTCATTTGGCGAGATCTTGTCATCTGCTTTTTGCTGGCTTCCAAATTTTGGTGATGCCTTCATGCTGGTGTCTGAATGGTATGGAATGAAATGGTTTTCCCAGTCATCTTCAAGCAAATCCAAGTTCTGATAAAATGAACGCAAGCTCTCTTCATTGTTGTTTTCCACTCCAGATGTTAAATCTTCCTCTTCGGATCCATTTACTTTGGTGAACTCATCATATGCCTCAGTGTACGCATGTAGAGCATCATCTGCTAGATGTATAACCGCAACCTCATTAACTGCATTTATTTCTCTAGCTGTTGGGCTTCCTTGGGCAGAGGATGATCCTGCTCCACTATTAGAGAACTGTCTCAAAGATTTTGCATGCTTTGATTCTACATTGCGGTTCTTCTTAACACTGTTTTGGAGTGCCGTCTCAAGCTCCTTGACTCGTTCTTCTAATCTGGATTCAAGGACCTCATGCAATCGTAAGCTCAGCTCTCTAGGAGAGACCGCATAATTGATCATATGAGGAGTGGAGTTGCCAGTCCCATCTCTATCAGCATAAGATTCTTCAGCAGCTTGTCTACCAAACATGTTTGCCTTGAACTCCCCTTGGGCAATGTCTGGCACAGATTCCTCGTCAAGCTGCAAAGAAGTAATCGAATTACCATCTAAATTTAGTGTGTAACAAGCTAACAATATGCTATAGGCCTTATATTTGCACTGTACGAAGCAGATTAAAAAACAAGGACAACCCTGGAGCTCTACAAAAAAGTTCCCCTTTAAGTGTTCTGTTGCTTTGGAAGTTTTGCAAAGGTGCTGATATAGGCCTAGTTTGTCCGATGTAACCCAGCTCCGTAACTACAAGTTCCTTGGAAGTGAAAAGAGCTACTTCGTTTGGTTGCACAACTTTAGATTTGAGCAAATTAACTTGTAATTCCAAGGTACATGTGTTTACTAAATCAAAAGAACCAATTTACCTATGTTAGCCAAGGTAACTACAAGTTGGTTTCCTACCTCAGAAGTCAGAAGAATTAGAGTTTTTTTTTAATGTATATGCAGCCAACAACGAAATGTAAACTCCTTAAGATGCACACAGTGGAAAGGACAAGAAAAGCAATGTACTTGTCCATACAGATGCTAACGACAAGCACTAGAGGTGAAATCAGAAAAATTCAATATATATATACTATGCTAAAAGAAACTAACAGATAAACAAACCCGGAGCCCCTCAACAATTCTCTTACTTAAAC
>PHNY01189154.1:0-11425 GCA_003724115.2 Anethum foeniculum | reverse complement strand
TTAGGAAATATGGAATAAAAAATGTTATCTTTGCACTTGATAATTTTATTAAATTTTTAATGTAATGAATCAAGATTAAATATGTATAAAAGACTCAAATCTGAAAAATATATTATACAAGCTTTTTTATTCATTCTCGTTAGAACTCGACCGTGTATGAATATTTTATTTAAAACAGTTTATTATTCAAATCTTAAAAAATATTTTTATTTTATGTAAAATCAGAAAAAATTAAAAAGTATATCACAATTGATAATTTTGAAGTATTTAATCTTTGAATTGTGAGAATATTTGGTTCATTTGAGACTCGACAAATTGTACATGTTTCGTATGTTTTAAGGATAAATATTCAACATTATAAGTTGTGATTTTATATTGGTTAAATTAATATCTATCGATACCTACCGACCTATACCATATTTGTTAATAGCGAAATAACGACTTCATCGAATTAACTTACAAATACGTGTTTCTTTTCATGTATACCAATTTTTTACGAATAACATTTTTTTTTCAAATAACACATGACGTATCTTAATTCGTGTACCGCAGTTTGGCTACCCTCTTATTCTCGTTCGGGTTGGGTTGACCCAGAAGTACAGTAAAAAGGAATGGAACCACCGGAGAGTCGTCTGAAGTTCACACACACTTTGGGCAAACACATATATATACACGTGGAATTACATATTATTATTAGGAAAATTACCAATTTTATATATTACACGTAAGTATTTGAAAATCATTTTGGGAGCAAATTCGAGATACCTAAAATTTTCTTTTGGTGTAACACAAGGCTAGAGCTCGCGTTCCTATATTGAAAATCTTAATCAAATATAATTTTGAATTATTCACTCCATTTCATTTATATTGTTCACATTTTTTTGCGTTTGTTTCAAAATTATTGTCCACATTCAGTTAAAATGATAATTTAAGTGTTATTTATGATAATTTATTTTAAAACTAATATATTTTTTAGTAGCTTTTAATTTATTTAATATGATTCAATAAAAGGCAAAAATCTGAATGGTAACAAAATAAGTGAGACATTGGGATTAATATTCAACGTATACAACAAAATTCAAATTATAAACAATTATGTGTTACCTCTTGCTCTTTAAAATATATATCAAGGAAATAACCGAAAATAATGCCACAATTTATAATGGAAAAGAACATTAGGCTCAAGAAATAATAATAACTTAAAAAATATAAAAATACTTCACTTTTTGCAATAGTGTTTGTAGTTGATATAAAAATTGTGGGTAAGAATTAAATAAGAAAAGAATCGAATGAAAAATTACAAACAAAATACACGGAGAAAAGAAGTGTATACGTGAGCATGGTAAATGAAAACGAGGTTTTTTTTATGATGATGAAAGTAATATTGAAAATGATGAAAAAGAAGAATAAAACATTTCTCCCAAAATACATGAGCTAGAATTTTAATTGATTGAAAAAAATGAAGGAAGAAATTAAAATTATAAACCCTTAATCCAATATTTATAAAAAATGAGTACAAATTTCATTATATCCTTTCTTAGTTCTATTCCGTCCAGTAAATACATGCTAATACCTTAAAAATCAGTAATGAGCATAATTGATAAGATGATATTGGAACAATTAATTAGATAATTGAGAATTAATTAAAACAATAAATATTAATTATATATAGTAAAAATTATATAATAATTTTAGTTTTTTAATCTTAATATCTAAAAAACAATTATTCCGAAAAAGGAAACAAAATTCAAAATTACATTGTTACGTTTGCCCAAACACAGCCTTAAAAAACCCAATCGTAACATATAAATCCCTCTTTTCTCCCCTCACAATCTCCAATTCAAAACCCTAACCCTAATTCAAAATGGCCGCATCGCCGGAAAAGCGATGCCTTTACGAAATTCTCGGCCTGAATCTCGATTGCACCGCCGACGAAATCCGATCCGCCTACAAAAAACTCGCTCTTCAACGCCACCCCGATAAGCTCATGCGCTCCGGCTTATCTCAAGACGACGCTACGGCGTCGTTTCAAGAGCTCGTTAACGCCTACGAAGTCTTGTCTGATCCTCGTGAACGCGCTTGGTATGATTCTCATCGGTCTCAAATCTTGTTTTCCAGCTCGAATAATGCTAATTCGGTTACTTCGATTCCTAATTTGTTTAGTTTCTTTTCGAATAGCGTGTTTTCTGGTTTTTCGGATAGTGGTAAAGGGTTTTATAAAGTGTATGGGGATATTTTTGATAAAATTTATATGAATGAGGTGAATTTTTCGAGAAAGTTAGGGGTAGGGGATGTGAAGGAGGCGCCGGTTTTAGGGAATTTGAAGAGTCCGTATACGCAAGTGAATGCGTTTTACGGGTATTGGTTAGGGTTTGTTACGGTGATGGATTTTGCGTGGGTGGATGAGTATGATTCCAAGGCGGGGGAGAATAGGAAAGTGAGGAGGTTGATGGAGGAAGAGAATAAGAAGGTGAGACGGAAGGCGAAACGGGAGTATAATGAGACGGTTAGAGGGTTGGCGGCGTTTGCGAAGAAGAGGGATAAGAGGGTGATTGATATGGTGGTTAAGAGGAATGAGGAGATGGAGAAGAGGAAGGAGGAGGAGAGGGAGAGGAAGAAGGAGGCGGAGAGAGTGAGGGCCGAGAGGGTGAAGGCGTATAAGGAGCCTGAGTGGGCGAGTGTGGAGGTGGAGGTGGAGGAGGTGGAGGAAGTTGTGGAGGAGAGTGAGAGGAAGAATGAGTTTTATTGTGTGGCGTGTGGGAAGAAGTTTAAGAGTGAGAAGCAGTGGAGGAATCATGAGCAGTCGAAGAAGCATAAGGAGAAGGTGGCGGAGTTGAGGGAAGCTTTTGAGTATGAGGAGAGAATGAATAGGAATGGGAAAGAGGAAGAAGAAGAAAAAGTAGAAGATGAAGAGGAAGAGGAGGATGAGACGGAAGGTAATGGGTTTGTATCTGCCGATGATGGCACTGATGATGGCGCGGATGATCTTGCAGAGCGGTTTGGGAATGGTTTTAGCGTTCTAGAGGAAGAAGGTAGTGGTGGTAGTCAAGAAGAAGGTGAATCTAGTGGAGAAGAAGTATTTGCTGATACTGAGAACGGTGGTAATCTAAAAGGGAATTCTGAGAAGCTTGGGATGGATGATGATGATGATGATGATGATGATGAGGCAAGTATGCTTGAAGCAATGGTGTCAGGACACAAGAGTAAGAAGAATAAAAAAGGTAAAAGTAAGGCTTCATCTTCAGAAGTTCATGTTGAGACTGATAGTGATGAGAACGAATTCATGGATTATAATAACTGTAAGGGTACGAGAAGAAACAAGGGAAGTAGAAGACGTAAGGGCAGAAAAGCGGATGAAGAAGCAACAAAAGGTGATGCTGCTGAAATTACTAGAGAAGCTGAAGAGGAAGACTTTAGCACCTTGAGCAAGTCAAATAGATCTGATGAGGTGAAGGAAGCTGAATCTTTAAAAGTAAGTAGTCAATCTGAGGAGAAAAATGTGCAAGTGGACAGTTCAGCGGCAGAAGAGACGAAATCTCACTCTTCCGGGGGTACAGGGACTAAAGGTCTTGAGAAGGATCGCAAGGGTTCAAAAGCAGTATCTCAGAAGATTGTTTCTGATAAGAAAGACATAAATTCTAAATCTAAGAACACATCTAAAGGAAGGAAAAATAAGGTATGAATGTTCTTAATCATCAAATTAAGCACACTTCGAATAAGTACTATCTACACAATAAGACCATGTTGGATGTTATATATTGCACGTGTAGCTTAAAAACTAAAAAATGTTCAGAAATATTTATTTTTTGTAATTATATGCATGATATTTAATTAGCTAAAACATGAATAAATAGTACTCCTTATTAGGGGTTGATGGACAGTATAATAATATACAATTAGAGTATCAGCGTTGAAGGTAGATGGAGCTCTTAAGCATTTTTACTTCATAATCTATATAACAATATATAAATTTATTTTGGTATATGTCAATATAGACTGTCATTCGGGTGAGAACAATTGTCCTGCACATAACTATTTTTCTCACCCCAAAATGTGTTCTCCATATGCGTCACTTGTAAACATATACTATTATTAAATAAGTGTGTATATAAATACTGTTGTTGACGGTACTTATATAACAGTGTAAAATGTATGTATATATCTGGTCTGCTATAAATTTTAATTTTATTATTAAAGTCTCTCTGCTTTACCATGTCACTGCCACATCACTGTCATGTAAAGTTGTTCAATTTTATTTCCTGTACGATGAGTTGAGGCGGGTCAGATGAGATATAAATAGCCAGAGATGATAGAACTAGTGACCACTTTGATAATTATTATATTCTTAAAGATCAGTTATCTCCAAATTTTATTCAGTCAGGCTATTGTTGTTAATCTAAAGTAAATTGTTATCTGAATAACCAACTTAGTGAACACACTTTATCAGATATTTTAAAGTTTGAGACTGTAATTTTCCTTTGAAATCATAATGTTTTTGGAATTGATTCCTCTACCTTGTCGATATGTTTGGTTCCTGGGGCCTAATCGGAATTCAAAATGACCTTAAGATGAATTATAGAAGTCATTTTTTTCAAAGATGTGACTGGACATAAATTTAAAGATCATCTCCCCCTTACACATGAAGTTCGAGGAATAAAATTTCTTGTGTTGAGGATTGAGATGTTAGGGTTTTTCAACTTTTTTCTTTCTTTCTGTATCCACCATGTTACTGCTGTTCACAGTTATTCTTTCTGTCCATAAACTGGCAATAAGTGTTGCTTTTGATTACTTTTGATACGTTTTGCATATTTACCTGAATTTGTCTAAAATGGAGAAGTCAAGATGATTCAAGGATTTTTTCAATAAAATTGCTTGTACTCTTAAATTTATGCAGGCAGAATTAGAGTCTAAAAAGTGGTGTCAGTTTTACTCTCATGTCTAATGCTTTTTCGTTTTCCTATTTAAACTAGGCTTCATCAAAAACGTCTAGTAATAATGTCTGCGAAAGGTGTGGAGAGGAATTTGAATCAAGGTATCTTTAAGCTCCTATAATAATATTTGCTGGTGTGGATATTTTCTGGATTGTATCTCTTACAACTGCTGATCTTTGTGTTGGTGCTATTATTTTACAGGACGAAACTGCATAAGCATTTGGGTGAAACTGGTCATGCGAGTCTTAAATCACGCTGATCATACTATTAGTTATATATACATATATTATATCAAATTGTTAGAGCAGTTAAGGGTGTTGTTTGTCCCATACTACTTGTTGTATTCACTGTGGCAGAGTAAGTCGAGAATTAGGATTTGTTCATAGATTATGTATGGGAATAGATTTATAAGAATTTGAAACCTGTGGAGGCACCTCTGCAGATTACTACACAAAAAATGTGTGCTCAGGCCAGTAGGTCACAAGGACAAGTATGATCAAAAGATCACCAATGGGACGCAGCGTGCTTGTTGGATTGCCTCTGTAAATTCCAGAACAGAGCTGGAGTCCTATACAGATTGTTGTCTAATGTATTCCGACAATTTTGATATACATGATTCTTTTATCAAGTCATTAAATTCAAAACTTATAAATTTTATTTTCCTAACACTACTGAAGTTGACATTTTTTTTATTCTTCCCTTGTATTATTGATTAGGCTTGTAAACCTTTTTTTTTTTTGAATAGTTTAGGCTTTGTAAACCTCTGGTAATGAGAATGAGGGTTCATGGCTAACTCTGCACGCTATTTTTGTAGTCAAAAATGTCCAAAGAAACAAATTCTATATCTAAACTAAATTATTCTGAGTGTTTGTCAAATGAAAACATTAGGGTAACTGAGTGTGATGAAATATCTAACATATACTCACTATAAGCCTAAGTATTAAAAGAAAAAAAAAAGAAATATTAGGAAAAGCAGATTTGACAAAATTGGCCTTTAAATTAAACTAGGGCATATCATCATAGCACGCATCAACTATTAAATCAATTATGTCTTCTTAAATGAAACTTGAAGAAAGCCATTAATAGAGCAAGCAAGTTATGTAATATGCACACACTTTATTCATACTCCAAACTGAATCATTGTTGTAAACGTGAGAGGTTGACTCAAAAATTAGTACTCCCCATCAGGTTCTTTACGTGGGGAACCGTGCACCCGACACGCATTTTAAGGCTCTTATAAAATATAATTCCATAATTTATTTTTAATTTTTTTTTCTGAATAAAAGTTAAATTATTCTATTTTTATACAGAAAAAAAAAATTCCAAAAAAATTTATAGAACTATACTTTTTATAAGCCTTAAAATGCGTGCCAAACTCCCCCTCCCCCGGCGTAAACAACTTGCTGGGAAGGAGGGAGTACGATGTTACGAAGCCAACACTGTTTACGGATAGAAACAACTTATTCATTTAAACTTCTTGTATCAAGTTTATGCAGATTCTGATGGATGGTAGAGTAAGTCATTATTCATGATCTAAATTCTAAATACATAGGAAAATCATCCAGTCTTTTCTACTTGTCCTTGCCTAGACAACAAAGAACCTAAAAAAGACAATAACATATGATCTAAAGTAACTCTAATCTCAAAATTTTACATAAAATTCTTTCAAGACTATTACTCTGACTATATATTACTACTCTATGCCGATGCTGGAGCCCATGCCGGTGTTGGTGTGGGAGAAATACCGGCTCCAAGAACATTTCCTGCACGCATAAGTGGTGGCATACTTGAACGTTGAGGGTGTAAATCAAGAATGCGGTTAATTCCATGAACAACAAGCTGAGAGGAAAGATAGATATGAGGATGCGTGATGATTGCGTTATCAATCTTATAACTTGAAAGTAAAGTGCTAGTAATTAGAATAGTTTTCCAGGGAACAAGTGTTGTAAGGAGTGACAAAAGGTTTTAAATGGTAAAGATCCGATAATAATAGGTGATGTCTCGGAGTTATGTGGTTAGGAATCAGATAAGGGCTCAAGTCTTGCATAGCGTAGGTGCGAGATGGCAGCATCTGTAGGCGACGGGGGTGGTGGAGGGTTTCACACTATAAGTCAATTACCTCTCCAAGATTAGTCGATGTGCGTGTAAACTAAAAAAAAAAAAAACTTTGCATATTTGCATATCACAATTCAACTAAACCTACACAAATGATAGCCTACATTACAAAAATCTAAACAGATGCACAAATTCCATCTAAGGTTGTACTAGAACTGCAAAAACAATACTGTGTATTTCAAAAATTTGAATAGATGCACAAAGTCCCTCAGGAACAACCTCCAAATGTAGATACTACCAACTCCTCAACTTCTTCACACACATAGCAATGTCCTCTACACTAGGGGCCTGAGGTGTCTTAAGAAGCATGCTTAGGCAGGCAAATTCATGAATTGTATTCTTGTAACGGAGCACTGGTGCATCAACATTCACCGTTCGAAGTTCTTTCGAGTAAGCAACGGCTCAATCTCTCATCCAGTCATATTCTCCTACCACTGTGAGTGTAGGGGATCAGTGGCGCCCCTCTATCAGAAATAAAACTTTCTATAATTCTGTCAAAATCATCTCTCTATTTCTCTATAGTCGCTCCACATTTTCTGGCAATTTACCTACTATTCTACTGCGTATAAATCAGGAAATGCATAAAACACACACTAAAATAAACATACAAACCTCAGTATCTGACACATAACATTCCGTTGTCTTAAAGCAACTACAGATTACAAACACACGTATTCAAATTTTATGTTTTATCCCCCTGCTTTCAACAACCAACATCACAAACTACTAATTATCCTAAGAAGCTGGCTCTGCTAAATAGGAGTAATGGCGCACACAAAAATTCCAGCAATCACTAATTTCATACACAAACTTGACAACCAAAAGTAGCAGCATCTGATTTCATGTCAGTCTGTGTAGATATTGAAAGAATAAAAGGAACTTTTATTTATACACAAACACAATGTACAATGTTGCACTTTAGCCTTTATGATATTTCTGATATATGCCACTACTTGGATGCCGCTTTTATTCAAGATTATGCTTATGCAGGACTGATAAGTGCTCGTAAGTTCTTATAATTTAGTTCATGTCCACTGTAGCATTAAATGCGAGATTCTAATGCAATTTTCTGTTAGAAAACAAATTTAGATGTTGGCTTTTCATGTTCTTAGTAGATTTTCTTGGACATCATGCTTAAAGTTTTCTGAGCAGTAGGTTTTGATTCTTATCGTAATGTCTGACCAGTGTAATCTGAAATTTAGAAATCATGTCTGTTGTATCACAACAGGAGCTAGCTTGTAAGTAGTGGCATATATCCGAAATATCATAAAGACTAAAGTGCAACATTGTACATTGTATTAGTGTATAAATAAAAGTTCCTTTTATTCTTTCAATATCTACACGGACTGACATGAAATCAGATGTGGAGGTAAACAGGAGCTAGCTTGTTATCGCCTTCACTAGAATTAGATAATTACATGTCTATGTTACACCAATGACATATAGCCTTCACTAGGGCAAAAGTAACTACACAGGAATGTTACTTACGATTTTTTATTGTAACTAAGTCTCTCAGTGAGTAAATTTTGATTACGCTACTGTATAAAGTGCACAATTACCAGAGAGGAACAGCATAGTAGAGAGACAAGATCAAGGATAAAACTGACTATTTAGTACTAATGTCCCAGGCTAGCACAACAGAGAGCAATTACATTCGCGAGAATGGGATTGATGCTAAGCTAAGCTAAGCAATCCCCAAGAGGCAAAAATAGACAGATTGATCGAAAAATCATGAGTGCAATAAACAAAAACACACTATGAAAGGTAACAAGGCATTGATAAAGCTACGATCTGACAATTTAAAACAAGGAGACAAAAGAGAATGCATTGAGAAGGTGACAAGATATTGAGTGGTGAGTGTGTCTCATTGTAATAACATAACACGAAAAGGTAATAATTTGTGAAAATTATAGACAAACACACAGATCCCGGCTAAAGAGTCATGACAAGCCATTAATAGAACAAGCAAGTTATATAATATACTCAAAAATATATAAACGTGAGAGGTAGACTCAAAAATTAGTATGATCTTACAAAGCCAACACTGTTTACGGATAGAAACAACTTATTCATGCAAACTTCTTGTTTCAAGTTTATGCAGATTCGGATGGATGGTAGAGCAAGTCATTATTCATGATCTAAATTCTAAATACATAGGAAAGTCCTCCAGTCTTTTCTACTTGTGCTTACCTAGACAACAAAGAACCAAAAAAAGACAATAACATATGATCTAAAGTAACTCTAATCTCGAAATTTTACATAAAATTCTTTCAAGACTATTACTGTGACTATTACTACTCTATGCCGATGCTAAACTGACTAATTGCATATTTGCATATATCAATTCAACTAAACCTACACAAACAATAGCCTATAATACATAAATCTGAACAGATGCACAAATTCCATCCAAGTTGTACTAAACCTGAAAAAACATTACCCATGTATTTCAAACATTTAAACAGATGCCCAAAGTCCACCAGGAACAACCTCGAAACGTAGATACTACCCACTCCTCAACTTCTTCACACACATAGCAATGGCCTCAGCACTAGGCCTGAGGTGTCTTAAGAAGCATGCATAGGCAGGCAAATTCATGTATTGTATTCGTGTAACGGTTACTAAGAACACGAAAAGCCAGCATCTCAGTATGTTTAAATACTCATATTTTCTCCTCCCAGTGCCCCTTGCTCCCTACAGATCTTAAGCTAAGCTAAGCTAAGCAATCCCCTACCAATCGAAAGAGGCAAAAATAGACAGATTGATGGAAAAATCATGAGTGCAATAAACAAAAACACACTATGAAAGGTAACAAGGCATTGATAAAGCTACGATCTGACAATTTAAAACAACGAGACAAAAGAGAATGCATCGAGTAAGCAACGGCTCAATCTCTCATCCAGTCATATTCTCCTAGCACTGTGAGTGTAGGGGATCAGTGGCGCCCCTCTATCAGAAATAAAACTTTCTATAATTCTGTCAAAATCATCTCTCTATTTCTCTATAGTCGCTCCACAATTTCTGGCAATATTCTACTGCTTATAAATCAGGAAATACATAGAACACACACTAAAATAAACATACAAACCTCAGTTTGTAACATGTACCATTCCGTTGTGTTAAAGCAACTACAGATTACAAACGCACGTATTAAAATTTTATGTTTTATTCCTTCCCCTGCTTTGAACAACCAACATCACAAACTACTAATTATCCTAATTAAGAAGCTGGCTCTGCTACATAGGAGTAATGGCACACACAAAAAATGCAGCAATCACAAATTTCATACACAAACTTGACAACAAAAAGTGATACAACAAACAAAGTAAGATTACAAGATTAAAAAATTAATTTTCAGCAAGCAGTTTTATCTAGTAAAAGTTAATAATACAATAAGGTTGGAATGGGATTGATCAAAAATAAACAAAAACAGAGTATGAAAGGTAACAAAGCATTGATATGAGACAAAAGAGAATGCATTGAGAATTATAGTAGAGAGACAAACAAACACAGAGAATCTTCAAATATAAAATTTTATTCCACTGGTAAAATTACAAAGTACATAGAATAATATTATGGTAAAATTACAAAAAAGATTTACGATTTCATTCGTAAATTGTAGTAATGGGAAAAGGGTCCAGGGACATAAGTAGACTCAAATTTAGGTCGGTGCGGAATATGAACATAATTAGGATCAGGATTAAGCCACGGGTAACGGTATCCCCCGTAAAGACGACTAGTCTCCTTACGAAACTCTTCCAGAAAACGAATATCATCTTCTCCAAGTTCCACTTCCTCCTCACCCTCGTCGTCGCTATCCCAATAATCACTTTCTTCCTCCCGGGAAAACTCTTTCTTCTTCTTCAAATCTTCTTCTTCTTCTTCTTCTTCGTTGTTGATTTTCTCAGCATCGCACATCAAATCATCGGTTGAATCACCGATTGAATCATCGGTTGGATCACCGATTGAATCATCCACTGAAACGCACATCAAATCAATTGTCGAATCCATTGTAAATCTAATTCACAACTAGGTTAGTTTAGTTTAGGTTTGGTGAGGAGGGAAGGGAAGGGCAGGGGAGAGTTTATATTTATAGACTTTTCTGTCTCGCCCTAATTCTAATTGCACTGTGATTTGGAAACATTTTCATTACAGTTTTGCCCTTAACTATTTTTAATCACTTTTATTTATAACTAGCATAATAACCCGTGCGAGGCACGGGTCATTTTCTAGAATTTTTTTATGTAGCATGTAATAGTATTTTCTTATTATCTGTTTATTAATAAAATTATGTAATATCTCAAGTATACCTAATATAAGTTGATTAACCATATATATATGATTAATATATACCTAATAATTTATTTTCTTGTATGTGA
>PHNY01189092.1:1052-13960 GCA_003724115.2 Anethum foeniculum | reverse complement strand
CGATCCCTACAATTTTAAACAAATTTAGTTTGCCAATATCAATACAACGATCGGCTTTTAAATAAAATTTTAAAATTGTAAAAGTAAATAAATACTTTCACAACACTGACAGGGATCGATAATGAACTTTCAATTATCACATTGAGCATGTTAAAGACAGTAAACACATATAGGAATAAAATATCCAAAATTTTATTCCTCTCACAATAGAAAAATCACATAAACGCATTCACATAATAATAAAATAACTTCTGAAATTACGGGATATTACAGATGTTGTTTGAGTTATGATATTTTAACACCGTTAACGGTCTACATTAACGACTTGGAATGTCATGATATAAAAACTCTTTGATTTAACTAATAAAATCAACATGTACTACTAGTCTGAGTAGGAGGGAAAGTATACTAAGTATTCATAACAATCTATAATTCACCCAAACTCTAATCCTCATAATATCAACATCTACCGCTTCACCATATATAATATTATGAATAGATGCACTATGCATATTCTTGTAAATTATAAACTTCTCACGGCTGATGTCAATTATTTTACCATGTACTTTATAATTCATCCTTTTCTTTTTGTCAGATTTTTTTATGATTCATCTTTCTTGGTTAAATTTTTAACTTTTCACTGATGTCGCGCGCTCATATATATGTTTTATATGAATTTTGTCAAATTATCGCCACATTTTTGTGTTATCACATTTTATGCAATGATTAATATGTATTATTAACCATTTTACTTGCAACTACTTGTTGAAAAATGCTACAAAAAAAAATTCAAAAAATTACAGCTACTTTTACTTTTTAAAAGGCTCTTTAGCAAAAGTTACTCGAGGAGTTTTGTTACTGGAGCTATCCATAACAAAGAAAATTTTTTAACTATTTGTAAAAAATTGTCAAATGAAACAAACTTTTTCTGGAATACCTTTTCTATAAAGATAAAACCCTTCCGGAAAAAAAAAACCTTAAAGTAACTTGCCAAAATGACCTTAAAATTGTTTGGCAAAGGTCAGATGAAAGCATACACTTGATATATATAGCAGTCGTTGTACCAATACTGACAGAAGTAACTTTCATGGTAAAACTAGGAAAGTGCTTGTGCAATTATAGACATGCATATAAATATTTGTTTGCGTTGGTGATGATATATACAGTTGATGTTAGACCGTGCAGTCCTTTAGAAAGGAATCTTGGGAATCAAGGGTTTTACTCAGATAAGTGAATTAAATATATACTTGCTATTCACATGATCAATATCAGAGGACATGATACATATAATTGACTGTAACTGTTCATCAAATGGATATGTTTGTATATATTAATATAGGACGAGTGTGACGGAGATGGGTGATTTTCAGACCCCATAAGGCATAAACTAACCTAATGTACTACTTAAGATGACTTTAACGTTAGACTGAAATTTCAAAATTTTATTTATTTATTTTGCAGGTTAAATGCATGTATAATAATTAATCTAAAACCCTTTAAAGTAAAAAAGAAACCCATTTATTATAGGAAGAATGAGTTTTAATGTTTCATGTTTAATAAAGTGTTTGACTGTACCTGTTGAGGAAACGTGTAAGCTCCTAAAGGGCCCAAAATGTATTATAAGCTCTGTAAGGGTAAGTAACAGAAATTTTACTGTGTAAAAATGCAGCTTTCATCATCAACAATCATTTTCCTTAACACTGTATCTGTATGAAGTGCCATTCTAAGGGTCCTCGAGGTCCCTTAGGAAATCATACACAAAATGTCACAACTCAAAAGGTTCACTGACCGGTCAAACATGCACACATGTTCAATAACAAATTAAATAAAACAAATTAAGGGTGGTTAATTATTATATTTTGTATTGCTCAGTATTTTCAAGAAATGAGTAAATACTTGATGAACTAGGTTAAAATGTTGCTACAACTTAAAAAAAAAAAAAAAAAAAAAGGCTTTCTATTTAATCATGATTATTAAAAAATGCAAACCATAATTGTGATACCACAAATCAAGTAGTGTGACACTGTACAATATTCACTAAATAGACAAAAAAAAAAAAAAAAAAACAAGTAGGCTATTAAGGTGGAAAACGCAATAATAATTTTCACAAATAGAACTCCTCCGTGCATCTTTTTTTTATCTCCTTCCTCTGGAAAAATACAATTTTACTTGCACAAGCCACAAAAATCTCTAAAAATGCAATAATAGTCATAAACCAGACTATATAATTAATTAGCGGCAATAGGAATTAAAATTCTAAATAAAAAGTCAGGCAGGTATACAAAATATCTACGGGTGTGCGTGTAATTATCGCTTACTTGAACCAGGAATATGACCTTAGCCAATGTCGGAGAGCCAGCAAAAGCAATAATTCAGAAATTGCGCGTGTTTGGGTTGGTATATTGTTTTTATCTCAAATTTCGGTAACCTATAAATAAATTTATATATAGGCAATACAAAATCATATAAATGTAAATAAAGAAATGAAAAAACGTAAATGAATGAAGGAGAAAAAGGGGAAATAATGACTGTTAGAGCATTAAAGTATGTAGGTGTAAAAGTGGTTGGCCCTGTTGGTTCCTTAGATATTTAATTGCCTTTTATCTTCAAACTCTACCCTCCAACCACAAAAATTGGTAGCCAATTAAATAAAAAAGAAATATTGGAAGAAAAAGACAAACAAGACTGAATAGTAATAAATAATTGAGGAGGACCCCTCCGCTCCAATACAACCCTAATCTTCTTCATCATCATCCTTATCGTCACCCTATTCTCCTCCTCCTTTTTATATATTTTTATTCTTCGGAAATAGGATCAGACACGTATTTTAAAATGCATTTAAAATATAGTTGCATAACCTTTTTTTTTACTTTATTTTTTTAAATAAAAATTATATATTTTTATTTTTATTCAAAAAAATTTTAAAAAATATATGTTATGGAACTATAGTTTATATGTATCTTAAAATGTGACGGACACACTTTGAAAATGTAAAAAAACAAGGGGACATAAAAATTTAATGTTTATCTTTTTTAAAAAAAATTATGAAAGTGTAATTTAGTGCCCGTTTGGGAAATTTTAAAATAAGTAACTTATGACTTAAAATGAATAAGTGNTAAATGCTTATAAGTTATATAAGTGTTTGGTATATTTCAGAATTTTTTTTTTTACTTAAATGAACTAAAATAAATAATTTTTAAATATGATTATCTTAGTTCGTGAATTATAAGTTAGATTGACATTTTAAAAAATATATTTAAATACTGAAGTTAATAAAAAAGCGAAAAATCAAAATAAGTTGAGAAAAAATACATCGTTACCAATTTCCAACTTATCAGCTTATAAGTTGTAAATTCAACTTATAAGTTGGGCTGACAAACATTCGTCGATAAGTATTTACGGACTTATAAGTTAATAAGTTGACTTAACGGTGGTTGCCAAACAGGCCCTTATATGCATCTTAAAATGTAAGTGACACTCCCAAAGAAACTCCCAAAGAAATAAGGGAGAGGGAGTAATATTTTAATTAATTAGGTTAAATAATGACATGAATAAGCTTTCAAGAAGCATACGTACGTTTCCTCGTTTTTCAGCTGCTTGTATCTTCTGACACAGTAGGGCACAATAATAATATATAGATACATGTATCCTATCTCTATATATAATCTATACATACACAGCACTGTTTTTCTTCTTTTTAATAATATATAATAAAATAGAGGGAGAGGACCACACATACATGATACATTCACACACACATACACATCTATCTATCCATCTACTAGTTTTATAAGTTTGAAAAGTTATTTGTAGTAGTAGTAGTAAATAAAGAAATGATATAATACTTGTAGTAGCAGTAGGAGTAAGTAGTTTGGTTCATTATCAAGAGGAGAGAAGAGGCCTGACTGCATCAAATGATTTGAAAAGGAGAGTCAAATCACTAAAACAACCTCAGTTACCTTGTTTGATCAATTCGCAGGTACTTCTCACTAAAAAGCTTCCCCCCTCCTCTAATTTTCACAGATCCCGAGACATCCACCAAGAACATCATTTTTATACTTGTTTCTTTTCATTACTTCTACCCTGATCTCACTGTTTTTTTCTTATGTTACAAATCAATGAATATTAAAGTTTTATTCGAGTTGATGGATGTGTAAGTTAATAAAGATTAGATGGTTTTTTATGGTTTGAACTAATTATAATCTCTCTCTCCCTCTCTCTCCCTCTCTCTCAGCAGCAGAAGAAGGTATTTGAGCAAAGAGACTCATAAATATATATAATTGTGTGCAGAATCTGTAGTGATCGGATAGGTAGACAAGTGGGTATGGGGTTAAATAATTGAAAGATGCATTTTTATGATATATTTAAAGTCATATATATAGAGCTAGGCTAGCTGCTGCATGCTTGAATTTTCTAATTGTTTCTTTCTCTGTCGTCTGTTTCAAATCTGGGGTGATTGATATATGGATGGCCTCTTTTGTCACTGTTACTCTCTCTCTCTCTGCTAACTACTAAACAATTCTTATCCCTTCTTGCAGATGATATGATATGATCATGATGATGATACACGTGCACACTCAGATTTCCATCACACCTCCAGGTACTGATTTATAATATACACTTCAATTATATTAACTTACTCATTTGTTTAATTTTGTTTTTTCATCTCTCCAATCTTCATCAATTTATTTAGCAATAAAATAAAATAAAATCTTCATCAATTTCCACTTGTTTATGAGCAATTTAACTAAACAATTGAGTTTTATAAGTTATTGATTTGAGTAAAGAAAGTGTTGACTTAAATACTTTAATTACCTTGTTAATTTTGCAGGATTTATGTGATCATCAGCTGAGAACAAATTGCAGATCTTCCATTAATCGCACTTAATACGTTAATCAGTGATCTTAGTTAGAAGAATGAGCATATGGGTTGAATTGCAATATATTTACCCACTCCAAGTCTGATATCATCAAATAATAAGAGGTATGTATATATCCACCTGCTCCTCCGCATAAGTATACAGAAACGAATATGTTTGTTCACACTTATTAAAATAGTTTTTTTTTTTTTTTTTGGGTATAGATAAAATATATTAATATAGACATAGTAAGAAAAGGATCAATATCAGGGGATGGGGACGTACTATCATGGGAATTCAGAAATCCAAGGTGATGGATTACAAACACTGATTTTGATGAATCCCGGGTACAACAACAACAACAATAACAACGTTGGATACTCTGACACACCTCAACAACAACAACAGCCGCCAACTGGTAACTATATGTTCCTCAATTCCAACTCCACTGGTGGCAACTCTCTTAACCATTCCAGTATGTCGCACGCGCCACCTACTCAACAGTTTGTCGGCATACCTCTGTCGGCAACGGCCTCAGCTGCCCCTCAACAAGATATTAATCATCCTCACCATTCATCTATTGTCCATTCACAGCATGACATGTCAGGAATACATGGCTACATGCCTCGTCTTCAGTACAGTCTGTACAATCCGGTTGATCTGACGGCGGCGCGTGATGTCACGCGAACACAACAAGGTCTGTCCTTGTCTCTTTCTTCACAGCAACATGGATATGGGTCTTTTGGAACTGACCGTGAAATGTCGTCTCCAGCACTCACTCCGGGTCATCCACCCACAATTTCTCCGAGAAGCGGTGGTGGTGGTGGGGATGATGTGAGGGCTCATGGAGGCTCCTCGTCGTCGGTATCGGGTGTTTCAAATGGTGTTAATGGCATGCAGAGTGTGTTGTTGAGTTCCAAGTACTTGAAGGCTGCTCAGGAGCTTCTTGATGAAGTTGTCAACGTTGGAAAGGGAGTCAAGGCTAGTGTTCAGTTGCCGACTATACCAAATAATGGGAATATGAAGAATGGAGAAACTTCACCGGGGACCACTGGAGATGGATTAAGTGGTGGCGGTGGAGAAGGAAGCTCCAAACGCGGTGTTGAGCTGACTACAGCAGAGAGACAGGAGATTCAGTTGAAGAAAGCAAAGCTTGTTAACATGCTTGATGAGGTACTTCTAATTGCTGATTTATGTATGTTTTGAATTTTGATTGTACTGTCTACTGAACCGAACCAAACCAATTCTGGTAACGTCTACGTACATTTTACCTTCATCCCACTCATAATTCAAGCTATAGGTTTGGTAATTATATAATCTCAGATTATCTTGATTTTTCTTAGATTTAGTCGATAATTATATAATCTCAGATTAAGTTGTGTTTGCATCATATTGATAAGGAGGATATTCAATTAAAGTGATCAACTTCACTCGGTATAATTTTTATTAAGTTGCATTTTTTAACTTTTGTTTCATGTAATTTTGATAGTGTTATAGAGATAACTGCACGCATTATATTTTACATTCAGTTTTTGCTGGTCCTGTCGATTAAAGTTATTTTTTTAAAATGGCAATATGCAGCACATTATTGAGCTTTAATACTGACTATTATTTGTTTATGTTCGATTGTTGAAAATTTGAAGGTGGAGCAGAGGTACCGACAGTACCACAACCAGATGCAGATAGTGATTTCTTGGTTTGAACAAGCAGCTGGCATTGGCTCAGCAAAGACGTACACAGCCCTGGCACTACAAACTATTTCTAAGCAATTTAGGTGTCTTAAAGATGCGATTATGGGACAAATTCGAGCTGCAAACAAGAGCTTAGGTGAAGAAAATAGTTTGGCAGGTGGGAAATTAGAGGGCTCAAGGCTCAAATTTGTTGACAATCAGCTCAGGCAACAGAGAGCTTTACAACAGTTGGGAATGATCCAACATAATGCCTGGAGACCTCAGAGAGGATTGCCAGAGCGTTCTGTTTCTGTTCTTCGCGCTTGGCTGTTTGAACATTTCCTCCACCCGTAAGTCATGTTAATAATTATTCTTGTCACAGGTTTTGATTCATTTCATTACCAGCCTTTTTAGTTGTACTAATTTTGTTGAAATTGATATTCAGTTATCCCAAGGACTCGGACAAACACATGCTGGCCAAACAAACCGGCCTCACTAGGAGTCAGGTATGTGTTATGGTTTTTACGAATTGTTTTTCATGCTCTTTGTATTTGTTTTGATAATTTTAATGATGAAATGTTTGTGTGATAATAATTCAGGTGTCCAACTGGTTTATAAATGCTCGTGTGCGACTTTGGAAACCAATGGTAGAAGAAATGTACACAGAGGAAATCAAGGAACAAGAACAGAATGGTTCAGAGGATAAAACAAGCAAAAGTGAACAAAATGAAGAAATGGCAACAAAAGGTAAAGCTCCACAAGACAAAAGTCCAACTGAAAACCAAGACAATCTCACAAGGCATAATTCTCACAACACAGTATCAGCTTCAGCAGTTTCAACCTCTCCCACCGGGTCAAACATCAGAAACCATTCTGGTTTCACCCTCATTGGATCCTCTGAGATGGAGGAAATGACACGAGGAAGTCCGAAGAAACTAAGGAGCACCGATATGATGCATTCTGTTTCAGGTAATGCCTTGTATATGAACATGGAATCCAAGCCAGAAACAAACGAGCAAATGTCTATGAAATTTGGCAATGATCAAAGACAGACCAGAGATGGTTTCACCTTAATGGGAAGCCCAACAAACTACATTCGAGGATTTGGCTCATATCCAATGGGGGATATTGGAAGGTATGGTGCTGATCAATTCACTGCACCGCCTTATTCAGGCAATGGTGTTTCTCTCACTCTTGGTCTTCCACATGGTGAAAACCTCTCGATGTCTGGAACTCATCAGAGCTTCCTTTCAAACCAAAACATCCAACTGGGAAGAGGAGTTGATATTAGCGAAGCGAATGAGTTTGGAGCTATAGACACTCCAACATCATCTCACTCTGCTACAATGTATGATAATATGAATATTCAAAACCGCAAGAGATTCGCTGCACAATTGTTGCCAGACTTTGTGGCCTAAAAAGGGGAGTAAGATCTGCACTTACACTGCTTTCCTCAAGTACCTTCATCAGGAAGAAGGGAAAGTGAAAAGAGTAGTGTAAAGAAAGGACATGAAACTTTTTACATAGACTACAGGTTTATATATATACTTGGCACAGAACCGTTTGAGTTCTTATAGATAGCCTAGCTAGATTAGAACATACTACTGTACGAGGATTGTATATTATTTTTGTTTTTTGCAGATGGGTAGATGGATTGGTATAAGGATAATGTAAACATAGGTATTTTGTGGGGGGTGGTATAGAATTTATATATTGCTTTAATGTGTACTTGTGCCGATTCCATCTCATGAATGGAACAGAAACATTATTATTTTTATTGGAATCATATGTTTTGTATCTGTAGTAGCACTAGAATTGTCACGTATATATGATCATCATCTACACAGTAACTAAACATACACATCCAGAGAATCAATTTGACATCATCGGATTTTTTTTTCCCCCTGATTTTTGTCTTTCAAAGGCCAGCTTCGAGATTTATGTCTATTTAAAAAGATCGAGGATATGTCATAGCTCAACTGACAAGTTCGATTATGTCACTGAAATAAACATCTTGTTAGAGTAATAGAGTTTCACATCTCTTTTTCAAAGACTATATTGCAAGGGCCAGGCATGTTCTGTTACAAATTTCATGACTAGAGCAAGTGTCCCTTTAGGACACAGTTGATGTAAAAAGACAATCTTGAGAGTTGTTTTCAAGAGAATCATGACTGTTATTGTTGCCTGGTGTCCTTGTTCTTGGGTCATGAAGTTTATTATACAAGAATTACGTTAGGTAGAGGAAGGACACGTTTTATACTCCTCACTTGTCTGATAAGGATCCACTGATGACTGGCATACTCATATAATAATTGTCCTGAAGTCTCACCGAATTACTGTATTTCAGGCGCCATAAGTATATAAGAGGATTTGATCAAATCTTCAGATGGTAAACATACTGTCCAACTGTCAGAAAATGACATGGTTACTATATATTCACAAACAGATTACTCCATCCGGACAACATGCCCAACTCACAATACATATACAGGAAGGTTTTTTCCGGAAAAGATTATTTATTTTGCTGTGATCCGTGGGGATGGCTGGCAGACCTATATTTCTTGATTTTAATAGGACCTGAGCATGTGGTGCGGATGTACAATGTCTCGGCTTGATTCTTGGGGGAGGCAATGCATTCGGTAAAAGTGCTGTCTAATGTGGTGTCATAGTTGGAACTAGAAAGAAGTACCACAACAGTGATTAATACAAAAGTGTAACCCCAAAAACTACGATTTCATATATATTTTTGGAACAGACGGTTTAGTTCTTATAAATAGCCTAGCTAGATTAAAGCATACCAGAACACGAGGATTGTATTTCTACTGTTTTTAAGCAGATGGGCAGATAGATTAGAAAAAAATATTAGGTAACCCTAATATTTTCCCAAATGTTGATGCAGATGGGCAGATAGATTAAATAAAATGTTAGGTATCCTGAATATTTTGCCAAATGTTGATTTATCAATGTGATAACTTTCCTAATAATAATACGGGATCTCGCGTGTACATATGCGTCCACAAATTAAAAGTTGTCGTATATCATACCACGTTATTTGGAAAAATATTTGGGTACTTGGCACTAATTATAAAAAAAAAAGAAAAAAAAAGGTAAAATTAGATATATTTTTATTGCTATAATGTGTACTTCTATAGATTCTACAATCTCTCTGTGAAATGAAGCAGAAACACTTTGTTTTTTAATGGCATCAGATGTTTTGTGCTTGCAGTCCTAGGATTGCCACGTGACTATAATCATCCCCTCACACATAAATCCATAATACTATTATTTCTAAGAATACACATTAACAGAATCATTTGCATGTGATGCCAGCCTAATTAATGGTAAAAAAAATGCAGAGGTCTTACTACTAGAAGTAGAGCCTGTTTCTGTAAATCATGCCTTCAAGACAGAGGACAATCTTGAGAGTTGCTATCAAAGAATCATAACTGTATTGTTTCTTGGTGTCCTTATTCTTACCCCATGAACTTTAATATATAGGGAATTATGTAGTGTAGAAGAAATTACACACTTCACATTCCCACTTGTCCGAGATGGATCCACTGATGACTTGTGCGAATTTCATTGACAAGGGTCCTCCGATCACACCAGGTTACAGGTTACAGGTTACGGGCACCATAAGTATGTTAAAACAAGAGGACTTAATCAAAACTTCATATGAGTGGAAATTGATATGATAAGATATGGCGTACAGGTATGCAAGAGCTCCCTGGTCTGTGCATGCCTCTAAATTAGTAGTAGCAAACCTCACTTGAGCCGAAAGCTGCAACTAAATGTATCTTACCAATCGCAAAATATTCTTGAATTGATCTTGATTCTCATGGCAGAAAGTGACACGCCAAGTTGAGCCTAATAAAAATCATACTTTGTCCTCCCACTCTTTAGAATAAGGCATAACATATCCGAAATATGAGAAGATGGCGAAGAATTAAAAAAATTCCAAGACTCCAGCATGAAGCGTTTCCTTGATCCCTTAAAATGGACAACATGTGTACACGTTTATATATCAGGTGGAGTTTAAAAATGACAATCCAAAAGAGCTATCATAAACCAACACAAAAGATGTGAGAAGTCAAAACGAAATTAAGATGCATTACTTTAACATCTAATGGCATCCCATGGAACTGCACCTTCTGGCGGTGTCCAATTATAAGTAGCACACGGCAAAAAGAGCACTGAAGCACTGCCGATCTTTTCTTCAAAAGCTTGTTGTTTGGTAAATCTTTTTAAATTGAAGGTTGGCTGAGATTTTACAACTCATGCAAGAGCTAGTTGATCTCCGAGCATCCCAGAAGCCTTCATGTATTTAGAACTATAAACTAGCAGCAAATAAACCCAAGTATATCTAGTGAAATCATCAACAATTACAAGTGTGTACCTCTTTTTGTTGATAGACATTATATTTACTGGACCAAAGAGATTCAGATGTAGCATGTGATATGGATCAGTGATTGAGAATTCTGTTTTGCTTTTGAAAGAGACCCTCCTTTGTTTAGATTTCTGACATGCATCACACAATCTATCAGATGAATAAAGCATGTTTGGTAGTCCTCTTACTAGCTCCTTCTTGGCAAGTTCATTGATTGTGTTGAAGTTCATATGTGAGAGCAATTTATGCCAATTACAGCTCTCATCTACTGATGCCTTACTAATAAGACAAGTAACTTCTCCATCAATATTTGCATGCAGACTTGCTTCATAGATATTTCCATGCCTATACCCTTTTAGAACAACCTTATTTGACTTGGAATGAATCACATCACAATGAGATTCATAGAACACCACATGATAACCTTTTGTCAATGATTTGACGGATGCTCAACAGATTATGCTTCAGTCCTTCAACAAGAGCTACATTCTCAATTACAACATTTGAAATTACTAAGTTGCCATATCCCAATGTATGTCCTATGTTTCCATCACCATAAGAGACATTTGGGCCAGCCTTCCTCTCAAATCCTGATTGCATGGATTTATTTCCAATCATGTGTTTCACACTTGTTGGGCCCTCTTTTTGGACAACTTAAATCTATGTGATTCAAATGTCTTTCTGACAGAATCAATCTTATCAGGATTTACCCTGTCAGGATTCAATCCATCAGTATTTGTTCTGTCAGTTAGAGGTTTATAAGAAGCAGTTCTAGAAGCATTATCAAAATGAGTTCTTTTATTGAATTTAGGTAAAGGATCATAGTAGTTATGATACAACTCATGATATGCACTACAAATGTAAATTGAACGCCAACTGCTACCACAATGAAAACATAGATTTTGTGGTTTATAAAATACTGCTCTACTCCTAACATCAGACTTAGGAATAGCATTTTTCTTTTTTCCTACTTTTCCTGCAATCAATAGCAAGATGATTACAATTACCACAATTAAAGCAAACTTTTCTAAAAGCATCAGGAATAAACTTATAGTTATTTGTTTTAGAGATTCCTTATTTTTCATTACTGTTTCTTTTAGGACTATTTTTCTGAGGCTTTTTAGTTACCTCAGTTATTTTTTTTCAACTGTCCTTTTGACATTAGCCCTATGTTCTTTTGACTTTTCTCTGGTTTGACAATTTCCTTCTTTTCCTGAGATGTAGATGTTGAACCCATCTCAAAAGTAGATTTGGGTTCATTAGTTCCTGAGAAAACAAATTTAATAGGAGTTTTATAAGTTATCTCATTCTCAATGTCAACATCTTCATTTTCATCTACATATCCAAGACATTCTTTCCAGTTTTTCTTAGTAATCATGCTATGAACCTTTTTACCTGAGTCTGTCCAAGTTTTAAAAGTTCTTCTTTCATTTTCTAAGACTTTTTCAAGCATACTGTATTTAACTTCTATTAATTTTTCTGTATGCTTAGCTTTATCACACTTTTTTGTACTTCATGCATATTTACTAAGTAAGACTCTAATTTCACATTTCTTATTTTTAATTCTTCATTATCTTTTATCAACCTATCATTTTCTAAGGCCTTATTCTTAAAGTTTCCATGAAGAATCTTAAGAAAAGTCTTTAACTCAGACAAGTTATCAGTATCAAAATTAAAGAGTGGAGTTGATACCTTAGCATCAGGAGAAACACTATTGTTAAAGCTAGCGATTAGTGCATAGCTCTGTTCTTCACTTTCAGAGTCTGTTGAATCCATCCAGTCTTTGTTTGATGTGATCAGTGCTTTGCTTTTGCCTTTGTCATTCCTTGCCTTCTTGCATTCACTAGCAAAGTAACCAACTTCATCACAGTTGTAGGACTTTATCTTAGATCTGTCTACCTTTCTAGTCTTGTAATATTTACATTCCTTTTTCCCATAAAACTTCTTATCTCCACCAGAATACCTCAACCTGAAGTTTCTATTCTTCTGAGA
>PHNY01189075.1:0-17572 GCA_003724115.2 Anethum foeniculum | reverse complement strand
AAGGTTTATATTAATCAAACGATATATTCCTCGACTTGTTTGTGTTTATTTCGATTACGTAACTAAAACGAAGAACTCAAAAGAAATTGAAATAATTGTGAGTATTGTATTCAACCCCCCTACAATACTTTGGGACCTAACACTTTTCTATTTTTGAAATAACCTCCAATTCTTCATGTGGATATCCCAACTTTGTTATTACCCCACGCGCTATCTACGGAACCCACTATATCATATATCAATTTTTAAAATGTCAAAATTTGATATTTTTCACATGAAAATAGACATTGATTGCCCCATAGGGGTTGACTATCCATAGTGGGTCATTTTTAAAATCCATTATATTAGTTGCTACCCCTTATTTGTTTAACCTCGTGAAGATAAGCAACTCCAATATTTTCTTAGTATTTCGAATTTTGCTGAAAGTACATTGTTTCAGCATAGCTATATAGTCCACAACGTAGCAGCAGTGACTATTTGTCAGTATTTCGAATAATGATCTATGTTCTCGTATTGTAACAGCCAATCCAGTGAGAATGTATATAGATTGTCCAGCTTTCTTTTCATGCCACCAATCAGTAACATAATTCCAAGCCATTTTTTTCAGATTACACTCCTAGAACAGATGCCTGATTGTTTCATCTGCTCTGTTACACCACCAAACACACAAAAGAGTAACTATTCCTATATGATTATGTAGGAATTTTCTAGTTGGACTTATTCCTCTTTGCAATTTTCACAAGAAAATATTAATTTTCGGTGGGACTTTCGATTTCCAGATCCTATTCCAAACCAAAAAAATTATGGTTTCCCCTAACCCGTTATTTAACAGCATCTTATAACAGTTTGTTGAAGATAGAGTTCCCTCACCTGAAATCCCCAAAAGTTTATCCTCCGCTTCTGTCAGATGAATATCCCTTGTAACTTCACTGAGTTGTTGAAACGATTGGTGCTCTCCATTATCTAGTTGTCCCTTCCATATGCTCCTACTTTCATTTGTGTTGTTCCATTCTCCAAAAAATTACTTATCTTCACATATTTCAGCAATGATAGCTTGTACAATTCCGGGAACGAATCCTTCAAAAGTCCTTCCTCCTTTCACCAGTCTTCCCAAAAATAATTTTTTCTCCATTTAATTGTTTCCATAAATAAAAAATCAATTTAAGAATTGTGGAATGATACTCTTGAATTTAACAATATTCTTAAAAATATGAGATGCTCCTGCTAGTTTGATGTTGTCACTTAGATCATAATTAATTCCATGTTTGTACCTCTGCATCAATAACTTATTCCACATCTTTTCGTGTTAAGAGTACAAACGCCACCACCATTTTACCATAAGACTTACGTTCTGAAATTTTGATGAAACTAAGTCCAAACCTCCCTCCATTTTTGGTCTGCATACCTCTTCCCAACGTAGCAAATACAGTTTGTTGTTTCTGTATTGCCTTCGAAGTTGTCCTAATTCTTTTTAAACTGTATCCGGTGCTCGATAGAGACTGAACCAATAAATCGGGAGGCTATCTATTGCCTCTTTGAGAAAGACCAATCTTCCATCCATTGAAAATTTAGACGCATCGTCTAGTTTAGCTTGTAACTTACCTTTATCGGCCTCCAGAATTGGATTGAATTCGTGTTTGTACCTATTATTGCATCAAGATGGGTGAATGGTCCATTCTCCACTTTACAACCTAGAAGTTCTACCCAGAATTTCATATTGTTGTTACCCTCTTGAAAACCATAGATACCACTTTCTTGGAAGTTGTTTAACTCTTGAAGGTAATAAAGGAGCCGTTTAATTTGCAACATTATAAATTTAAAATCAGAAATGAAATTAAATTGATATGGGTGTTGTATCTTTTCTGATAAAATATATTTTGTTGGGGTGTCTAGCATCTCCCAATATCGAAATGTGGTGCTTGCTGCTACACTATAAAGGTTATAGTTGCGCCTTCTCCACAAGTAGCTGATTTTGGCGTAGTGGTAAGCGCTTGATACTAACAAGTGGTATCAGAGCATGTCACGGGTTTGATTCCCACCGTCGCGCATATTTATGAGATTTATTCCAAAGGCATGCTGTGCAGCCATTGTCTCCTAACATGGACTTGTTAGTATTGGCAGATGCTTGGGGAGGGGATTGTTGGGGTGTCCAACATCTCCCTATATCGAAACGTGGCGCTAGCTGCTACATATATTTTGTTCAATAAATTAGTATTTTAATATTAAATTTATTAATGTTTATCAATTTATTTTTACATTTAATGATTATCTTAACGGCAATGGCAAAATTTCGAATGAGATACTTTTTACAAACATCTAATCTAATGTAATTATGTCAGTTGTACAACGGTTGGCCCGTTATGTATACGGAGTTTAAGTATAGTGTTGCAAACAAACAGACTGTTCATAAATAAAACTTAAAATTGACTTGTTTAAGTGAAGTCGGTCCAGTAGCAGTCGGCTCGTTTAAGTGAAGTCGGTTCGGTTCGTAATCTGAAACGATTCGATCTTAAACATGAAAATCTATTCGGTTAGTAAACGAATCTGTGTCGAATATTTTGTCTGTTCAGCTCGAATTTGACCAGTTTAGCTCGAATTCAGCTAACTCAATTCTACTTGGATAAAGTTTATATATGTTACAAATAATAAAATACTACCACTTAAATATTTATATTATTTTATAAATATATACATAATAAATTTATATCTGAATCATATTTAATCTATTCATGTTTATATGAACTAAATTATATATATATATATATATATATATATATATATATAGTTATAATTGTTTAACTTTCTTAAATTGATTGTAATCTCTTTTTAGAAAGGGAATATCAATTATTAAATTTTATTTAATTCATTAAAAATTAGTTAAATTATGTCATTTTTCTCAAAATATAAATGTGAAATTCGGAATGTACGATACCATCAAGTTAGTCTACTACTACAGTGAATATGTGCCAAAACACCTATGAATAATTAATATTAATAAATTTATCTCGTCATCCGTTAGTAATTGAACTATTTTAAAATCTATTTATATGTTTAAATTAAACACTTAGTTTCATTAAGAAAAATATTTAACATCTTCATCCCGATCTATTTGTCTCCGATTCTTCACATTTTCATAAACACTACTATATAAAACTTGTAATTTTCAAAAATCAAACCTTAGTAAAATATTAAAAATTAATAAAATTTCAATATCAACAATTTAAAAAATAATTTATAATTTTTAAAATTATGAATGTCTCAATAATTTAAAATAAAACTGGATACATTCTTAAACTCGACTTGAAAGATAAAATGATATAGAAGAAAAAATAAGTACATAGTATGAGTGTGAGTATACAATTATAAGATAGATATTAGGATTTGATTTTGATATAACTTGCAAAATTATAAATTATATATTAGGGTTGGTTGAGTAAAAAATATATACGAACTATTATCAGACAATTCAACTAAGTTCGAGAGTTCGGCTCCACTCGAATTGTTTGTGAGCGAACTCATATTCAAATTGTTTATTAAAGAGTCAGACCTTAAACATCACTTCCTGTTTGGTTATTAAACTTGACTCGTTGCGAAAAAAAAAAGTTAAACTCGGCTCGACTTTATTCTTCTGCGGCTCTAAATTTGAGTTTGTAATCAAACGAATCAGTGTGACATTTTGATCTTTGAATTAGTTTCAAATAAGTTATCTATGATTTAAAGTATAATATATTAATTTAAGGTTAACCTTAAGTTGAAAAATAAAATTTAAAAGTAGCTTTTCACAAAAAAAAAAAAAATAGAATTCATATGTTATTTTAAAATAAACAAAAATTAAGGTGCACAATTAAAATACATTTTAATTAAGTTTCACATATTTCATCAACGAAAAGAAAAGATAATTAGGAGAGGAGCTGGGGCGCACAAGAGAGAAACAAAATCAAAATAAACTGGGTTTCCAAAAAAAATGAAAAATACCTCATTGGTACTTTTTCCTTATAGGCTCTAAATCACTTTAATCCCACTTCAAAAACGGGTATTCAATTGCATTCTTTTTAATTTAAAATTTAAAGGCTTGTCGACTTGGTTTAAGGTTTAAGTTGTTGTCCAAGGGCCTCTTACTTACAATAAAATTGAGAACATATATATTAAAATCTGATCAAACGTGCAATATTTGTTAGATCTGGTGGGCATTGATGAAGATGGTTTAACATGGTTTTGGTCTTATAGGATTAGGTTGATTTTGGGTAAGAGATTGATCGAGCAATTACTTTGGCAGTTCTAACAGATGGTCTTGATTTTGTATTTTTAGTGTTGGGTTTGCAAAATTTGTTTTCAATGTTAGTGGAGATCAAAAATCAAAAGCATTGTGTGGACGGTCAACTTCTGGATTCCAAGGGCTTTGACGGACGCAGTGTGGAACATTTAGGTAATTAGGATACGTTCATCGGGAAATGCATATAGGGAATGTCATGGAGTCAGGAACATATAGAAACATATCAGTCAAGATCTAACCTGGCAATGTGAATTTGCAAAGAGTTTGAATCAGAATGGTAACCATTTTTCTGTCTTCTACATTTTGATAACCATTTTCACCCTGCCAAATGTTCGCTCTTTTAAAACTTGAATGGTTGTTTATTTTATTGAATAAGATTAACAAAACTTTGCAGGTCTAAGGTACTATCTCGAACCTATCACACAATAACTTATATGTTATGCACTAAGCCGGGGTACTATCTCAAACTTATCACACAATATCTTATATGTTATGCACTAAGCCGGGGATTTTCACGAAAACAGCCTTCCTACTCTCAGGATAGGGGCATGGTTGCGTATATCTTACCCTCCCCAAACCCGGCTTTAAGCGGGATATACTGAGTACTTTTGGTTAGGTTTGGTTTTATATATTAAAATCTGGTCCAACTTGGCAACTTCACCTTCCTCATTTAAATTGGATCATGAATATCATAAAAAGAAATCAAGATTTTCTTTCATTATTGTTAGCAATAGTCTTAACGATAAAAACTAACGGAATACTGGATCATGAATAAAAAAATTCGAGTTAACTAAAAAAATTTATGAATGACGAACTATTTCAATTCAAAAAATTAGATATTTATGTGCTTATTTACAACCATGAATGCAAGATCCAGCCTTTCTTAAGCTACTGATATTAAAAAGTATGCTTCACTACAAGAACATACGGCTAATTTCAACAAAACTTTTTTGATGGTAACAAATTGGCTGCGACTAATCGAATTTAAGATCAACTATATATTTCTGCGGATCAATGTTAACTTTAAATTAATTCGGCCGAATTAGACTGTTATATTTATTTAACTTCAACCGCTTGTTTAAACTCGACTAGCTTAAAAACAACCGTTACAAAATCGGTTGAATTTAGCCAGATTTTGTGAAATCAGATATCATTATCGCATGCCATTATTAGTCCTGGTAAGGTTATACGTACAATTCATAAACATCATCATATCAACCGGTCCAATAATACTACACCAGTACGAACAGAATACGAGAACCTCAAGAAACTAAACAAGAACCCGAAAGAATTATATAAAATCTGTTCCAACTACAGTAACAATACATGCCATGCTAGCTCTGTAGTCGGACCATTTTCAGCAGAATAGGGAAAAAAAAGAAAAAAGAATTACTTGGTTGACGACTTATTAGCTCTAGCTTGATACTTCTGTTTGATCCACCTGCTGCAAACAAAAGTGGCCTTCTTCATTTTTTTGTAACCAATGGCCGCCGCAGCTTTAGTCTTCTCAAGCCCTTCTCCAACTTTCTTCCCATATTTACTACCTCTGCTATCATGACCTACATGACTAATATTCAGAAACTGGTCTGGATGATCGTTTGAATCCCACTGATCCGCCCATGCTTTGTCATATGATACGTTTCGTTCCATTTGTATGCGTGATCGTATGATTTAGTTTTTGTTTGCCTGTGTGCCTGGCATGTAATAGATTTATAGAATGGAGGAAGAATTGAAAATTAAGTTGTAAGTTTTGGAAAATGGCAAAGACCAGCGGGAAGGTTCTTCTATATGTCAATGCTGACGTTCTTGCTAAGTTGTAATAACAAATTAACAGGGGGGCCTTTGCGTTCTGGAGAGAAAGTGGTCAATGAGGTAGAATGTACATTGTCAACATTTAACCATTCATACCACCTTTTTCACGGATATCATCTCTTGCATATGGGAGAGCATCTAAACATCCTTATATACTATTCAATATTAATTCACTATTTAGCATTTTTTTAATTTAAACTTCTTAATTAATTTATGTTAATTCATGTTTCTTTGCAGTGACTAAACATTCTATCTAAAAATCAATCAATCAATATGAGAAGACAAGGCGTGTTACTTTATATTCTCCTAAATTGTCTCACTCAAATTACCATTTTAATATTCACCTAAAATTTCTTTTCTAAATTTTAAGAAATTAAATAATTATAAGAGACATGTATCCAAAAATATGTTAAATTATTAAGTCAACTTACCATCTTAATATTCTGATAATTTTGGTTCCTAATTTTGAAGTCATAAAATAATTGACAAGTATAACTATTTCAAAATACGTTAAATCATTAAGTCAAGTTACCATCTTAATATTTTTCTAAAATTTCTCTTTCTATTTTTTAAATAATGAAATAATTATATATTTGACTATTAAGATGGTAACTTTCACTTGAACAGAAAGTTTAAGAAAATAAACAGAATATTAAGATGGTAACTCTAACTTAAAAGGAAATTTCAAGTAACTTTAGAAAAAAATAATAAGATTGTATTTTGAGTGAAATAGAAAGTTTAGAAAAATATAAGGTAATTAAGATTCTTTTATTAAATAATTCAAAATATCGAGAAAATTAGAAAAATAGCTTGGGACGATATGAATATTAAAAACTACAATTATTTTTTATTCTACTAAATTTTGTCTTTAACTCGAATTACTATCTTACTATCCTCCTCCAATTTCTTTTCTAGTAAAATTACCATATTAATATTATCTTAAACTTTCTCTTCAAGTCAAAGTTACCATCTTAATATTTACCAATATTTGAAGTCCTAAAATTTCTACTAAATTGTACACTCATATAAATATAAATAATAATAAATTCCTTCGATTATAATTAAATAATATAAATAATTCATATATTTTTCAAGAATTTAGGAAAATATTATAAAACCTCCACGAAGCACGGCTAAGTGGCGCCAATCAATTTTTCTAATTTTCTCAAAATTTTGAATTAATAAATAGAAAAAAGGAAAAAAATTAATTACCTTACGTTCACCTAAACTTATGTTAATAAGATTTCTTCCATTATTTTTCAATTTTCTAAATTATGGTGTCTAAATTTTTGCAATTTTTAAGATAATAATAACAACTTCTTTTATAACTTTAAAATTTGATTTACCTTTTACAATTTTTACTATAAAACTTGATTTACTTTTCATAATTTTTATGGATAATAATGACAACTTACTTTTTAAATTTACAGAAAAGGATTTTCCGCCCCACGCTGCTTTTAGTTCACGTAATTTTTAGTTTCCAACTTTTCGTAATTTAAATTATGACCGACTTGATTTTTAAAATATTAGTTGCTTCATTCTATAATCAAGTTATTATTTTGAAAGAAAATTGCCATCAAATAATTTTAAACTTTTATATAGAATAAGTTTTTATGTACAATTATTTTGCCAACACCTATAAATTGAAACCCAATTATCACTAATATTTAAGAGGAAAAACTATTTGCATACTTCATATCTTTATCATATAATATAGTTATGTATTATATATTGTTACACACTGATACTCTTAACAAATATGAATGATAAGAGTACAAGTGTGCTAGATGAGTCCATCAATTAACATACATGGGAATACATCAGCTTAATTTTAATCGATAAAAAGGTTATAAGGTTCATAAGTTTCTTATGACTTATTTGTTTGTCAAAATTGCATGTTAGTTATTGATTTTTTTTATGTTTAATATTAATGTATGACAAGATGCAACAATTAAGAGCCATCTTATTCATGTAACTTTACTTTTGATTAGAAAAAATTACAGCTAGATTATTAGCCTCATATCAGATATCAAGGTATCATAATTTTGAGATATCTATGTATCATAATTTTGAGATTTATTACTGTTAACGTTTGTGTTACTTTTTTACATGCTTACGGATTGTTGCATTGCTCCGTTATGCTAGAAGAATTTTATAAACCTTCTCACATTTTTTCCCCGATAATGCCATTATATAAATAACAAATAAATTTATAACATCAAAAAAATTTATAATCTTCTTAAAATGCATTAAAAATAAAATAACAAAAATAGAGATTAGATATATTTTTATCACATTTTTTTTCCTCATTTATTAAATTAATAAAAAAAGTAATTATTGAGCCACCACTAAACACGACTTAATCCATTGTATCTTTTATCAAACTTAACTTCATTTTATTATTTTAGTATTTATTTAGACCGAAGCCCTTGCATAGCTTATGCGAACGGACTCTATTTTTGTGATATATCGGTTTTCATTAAATTTTTTTGAGAACTTGCATTTGCATGAGATTGAGCCCGTTTGGCTAATAATTAAAGACAGACGCAGTAGATGATAATGCAAAATCCAAACTATCATCTGTGATGATGGGCACTATGAGCCCGTTTGGCTAATAATAAGCCACGAGTCTCATTTTTTATTTTAAGTTAAAAAGTATATATACTTTAATAAGTTAGAAATTAGTTTAAAGTTAAAAGTTGGTAGACAAATATTTTTTAAAATAATTTATTTTATTTTAATGATTTTATTTAATAAAAATTAATATTATTACTCAAATGAATAAATCACTAAATACGTTTTTAATTTTTCATTTTTAACCATTCATAAGCTATTGATAATTTTATATCCAAACAAACATTAACTTAAAATGTTCACTTTTACCTGTCATTTTAGTTATTTTAGGTCAAAATTTTCACTTGGCCCAAAAGGAATCTAAAACTACTTCTAACATCTCACCAATTGCATTTCTTTGACTATATGATCCATTCCAAAGTAGTAATCATTGGCGCAAAAAATTCTTCTTCCTGCTATATTGGCCACAATTTCTTTTCACTATGTCCTATAAATTTGGTAATTTGTATATGATTGCTAATACACTTTTTTTAATTAATGACTGATATTAATGGTACGGGAGAGTATTTACGAAAATAGTCCTTCTGCTCTTGACCAGCTAAACTGTTACCTATTTTTTTCCTTAAGAACTATTTTACACACATATTCCCCTTGTTTCTATGGCCGGAGAAAAATATAAAAATGAGTACCTAGCTTGAAAGTGAAAGCAAAGGGTGGAATGTCCACTTAGATTTCTTCTTCTGGGCGGGAGGTTACTTTATCAGGGTCAAACATGGATTGATTATGCAGAGGATTGATAATTATTATTATTCCACAAATTTTAGAATTAAAGTAAAAGACAGCCAGAATCTTTTGTCCTAGCTCCTCTATAATTTACTATCAAACAGTTAAAGAGCATGCGTGGAAACGCATTTCACTATCTCCATGTTGCGTTCCTCAGTATTCATTCCGTATTTACTCCAATATTAAATCCAACAAACAAAATCATGACAGAGAGGACATACCAGTATGAATTTGGATTGTTTTCCCGACTCGTAAACTTTGAGCCCCAATATTTCTAAACAGAGATTGAGGCCGAAGATTAGAAGAAGAATTTTTTTTTTTTTTTTATAATAAGATGTTCGGACAGCTTACGTGAACTTAGACTAATAACACTCAGTATTCTCCGTCATGATCACTGAAAAAAGAAAGTTTATAACTACTTCATTTTAATTTGAGAGTTTAATATTGTTATATTTAGGATATAAAATATAAGATCATGTTAAGGGTCTCTCTCTAATTCGTTGAGGTATAAGATTAATTGATTTTTTAACATGGTATCTGTAGGGAAGATGGTTCGACTCCCTACAAACAAATTAGTATCTTAAAGATAAGCGCTCGTAATCCACTCTTGATTAAAGATGAGTGTCTGTAATCCACTATGAGATAAAAAAAATGGACCAAGTGAGCAAGAGTTAGGATATAATAGAAGAGATATAATATAAGATTTTAACAAGGGTCTTTCTCTCTGATAACTTGAAATTTTGGAGTAACTAATTCCTTAACTTACATGACATGAGCTGCACCGGAAGTCTACCAATCCACGGCATACCCTCTTGTATATATACTAGCGGATAACTCGTGCGAAGCATGGATTGATTTTAATTGTTTCGAATTTATAAAATATTTTTTTTCAAAATTATTTAATTTATCAAATTGTATCGATTGAATAATTTGATAATATATTCTTACTTTTATACTAATACTTTTAAAAAATTACGTTTCGATTTAATATAATTTGAATTCTAATAATATATTTAATTAATAGTGATACAAATAATGACCATATCAGTATACAGAGGATCGACAATATAGGAGGTAGTTGTATAAATTTTGAAAAATATTTTGATATCGGTACTACCACGTATTACTGAAAAGAATTTTTGACTATTGATACATATAAGGTATTTGTATATGTATAACATATATTTTTATTAATTATCATTATTATTATTATTATTATTATATAATTATTAAAGAACTTATGCTAACAAAGGTAGTAGTTGTATTAATATTAGACATATCAATTCGGATAATCGGTTTAGTTTCAGATCAATATTATATTATATTATAATCAGATACAATTAGGATTGGGTCGGATTATATTTAGTTCTGATCTAATTTCGGTTTTACATGAATTGAATTGGTTTTAGGTTATCATCAGATCTGATATTCTGAATAATTTTCTGTTCGAGTAATTTTCTGATCAGATCAAATCGATTATCAGATACTTATTGGATTAATGAATTAATTTGAATTCATATCGGATCATAAAATCAGATATTGTTCTACAATTTTTGGTTCGATTCTTCGGGTTTAGATTTACTTTATCACATGGCCTATATCCAATTGGTGTAGAATTTTTTGAAACTCAGAGTAGAAAATGCAGTAATTATGAATATAGAGTCGTTAGAGAATAAATATAAAGTCGTTAGAGAATATATAGTAGAATATATATATATATATATATATATATATATATATATATATGAGCTATATTAATATTTAAAATTAAGATAGTTAAAGATACATTATATGTTAATAAAAATTGTAGTTAATTAATATAGTCTCAATTTTTTAAATTGATATATTCTTAGTTTTTAATTAATATAATCAATTTTTATTTTAATAACTAATACATTCTCTAATTAATATATTTTAAATTTTTAAAATTTGTAAATTCTTACTTTTGAATTAATATACTCATATTTTAATAAATAATTAATACATTCTCGGTTTTTAGTAAATAAACTCTCAATATCTAACTTCACTACTAAGAGATGTCTGTACTCTTAATAATAAATTATTATTATTATTATTATTATTATTATTATTATTATTACAACTATTATTAACTAAATTATTTTAGTATTAGGTGGCATATAAAAGGACGACTTTGTTTTCAATAAAGAGTATAAGGATACTATTAATAGGGTTCCTACTTTTGATAATAATAAAATTATTATAATTATAATAATAATAATTATTATTATTACTATATTAATTAAATTAGTTTAATATTTTCGGTGACATATTGTAGTATAAATGACAACCATACCACTTAGAGGCGGTTTATACTTTTAATAAAAAGTAATTAAAAATTAGTTAAGTTAATTGATGATAATAATAATTATTATATTATTATAATAATTAAATATATATATATATAGTGGTATACCACGGTATACATGGCATACCATACCATACCATTTAGAGGAGATTTCTACTTTTAATAAAGAGTGTATATATATATATATATATATATATATATATATATAGGATCAGGTTCAAGAGAGACGTGGTGTTAATGAGAGACGGGGGAGACATTGCTTTATTACCATTGATTTATTTTGAAATAAATGGTCAAGATCTTCTAATATAATACTGCATAATATACTTATCATAATGGTAAAGGGTAGTATTTGAATAGCTTATAATACAAAATAAATACGTATAGTCAATACTTATTACCATTTATAAGTTGTTTTAACTAGTCAATTAAATTTCTAACTTTCAAATCTTCCATATGCCATCTATCAATTATATATATAACTAATCTATATTTCTATCAAAAATTATTTCCATATGCGATTTGTTGATCAAACTAAATTGATTAATTTGCTTTGCTGTTAATACTTACATTATTTCGTATAGCATTGCATATCAGATTAGTTCTTCAAAATATACTGTGTACATCTTTCTCGAGTATAAGCGTCTATGAGAATGATTCACGTAATTATCAAATCTTCTCTTTGTCCATTATTTTAGCTTTCATATATTAACTTGTTTTGGTACTGGTACTGGTTCTGCTTGTTTTGCTTCTTGTGGAGAAAGTGTTGAGACCGGAAAAATGAGGTTATTGATTATCAGGCTCAGGGTTATTCAAACAGTGGTGGTTAGGGCTTGTGATTTATTTGGTGTTTTGAAGTGGTAGTGATGACGATGGTGTAGTTATCATTAAATCTTTGGCTTAAGTATGTATGATTTTGATTATGTATGTGATTTATATAATTATATACATACAAAATCTACATCTTTTCTCAAGAACACATCTTACTATGCAGAATATACAGTATACTAGAACACCATATGGTTTGGATATGTAGAAGCAACAACAACAACATGATGACCAGCAACAAGATGATGACTAGGGACACCATGTTAGTTTGGATATGTAGAAGTAACAATATGACGACCAATTAATCTTGTTTGTAGATTAGATTAGAGATATAATAATAAATCGACATGTTTTTGGAATGAAATAGCCTCAAAGCTTTGTGGAATGCGATCAGCTGTTTACATGTAGAACACCTAAAAAACACAGGATACGTATTAAAAATTTTGTTACTTTTGATAAAGATTTTCACAGTTTAAGTATTTTTTAATAAAAGATCTTGTTACATATTTTTTTCAATACAAGATTTTGTATATACAAGAATCTCTTATGTGATTTTTAATGTAGGATTCTTTTGAAGTATTGTTTTATACTTTTCTAATACAATATTTTAATAAGTGATTTTGTATATAAAATTCTTAAATATTGTAAATATTAAATTATCTTAAGTATTTTGTACTTTGTGACATAAACTTCTCTTAATTACCCTACCCTAAGATTCTCTTGTGTGTTCCAAAAGAGTTTGTCCATTCCTAGAACATAATTAAATTGTGTGGAAATTGATGTGAAATTTCAAAAGAATTTATGTATTAAAAATAATTTTAAAGGTTATAATAGGTTCACTTATGTGTTTTTCTGTACTATTGTACATTAATTTCAAAAGAATTATTAATGTATATACTTGGATTTTCAATGTTTATTTTACATATTGAAATCTTAGGTGGTAAATGATAACATATAAAATAATAGTACTTTAGAAGTTTTTTATTACAAAAGATTTTCTTTTTTAGGAATACATTTTACAAGTACTATATTATTAAAAAACTCATTTTAAAAAAATACTTATTAGAATCTAGAAGAAATATTAACAATTCAAAATTATGAATGATTTTTTTAAAATATAATGATACTCCCTCCGTCCTAATGAAATTATTAACATTTGAAATAGAGGATTTGGCAAGCAGTGTATATAAAGTATAGTTCCAAATTTTTTTAAATTTTTTTTCTTTTCTTGAATAAAAGTTTAAACATTAAATTTTTATTCAAAAAAAATTTAAAAAAACTTTTTGAACATACTTTATATGCACCTTAAAATGTGTGTCGAATTATTTATTTCAAATTTTAACAATCCACACCGGGACGAAGGGAGTATAACTTTTAAAAATAATTTAATAATTTATTTACACAAGTATGTGAATTAAAAAAATATTAATATCATTTTTTAATGAAACACTTAAGAGAATCTATACCCGCAGAATCCACGTCAATTAGAAATAAGTTGTTTACACAAATAATTTTTTTAATATAATTAATATATTATTTAAATAAAACACTTAGGAGAACCTATGCAAAATAAAGATTTATAATGCAAACATTTAGAATTTATATAATTATTTTACCTAGGATTCTCTTAAGTTTATTCTTCGATTATGCTGTTTTTTATATTAAAGGGATTAAAAATATTTGGAACGTATTTTACGAAAAACATTACAATTATTAATATTTTTATACTGCATTCCTTTATGTATTATGTGAAACACTTAAATGAGTCTCATACTTATTTTTAAATAAATTGCTTATTATTTATTATATAATTTAAAAATTATAATAACAAGTTTTAAAAGTTTTGATTAGGAAAACAAATGAATTTTGAGAAATATAAAACACAAATATGGGAATCTAATATTAAAAATTACAAAACACTTAAGATAAATTTATTTCAAAAAAAGGCTTTGAATATTGTAACTTAAAAAATTTCATATTTTAAATAACTTCTTAAGTGTTTTGTAGAATTTTTAATGATTAATAATGTATACTTTATTTAGAGTAAATATTTGTTAATAACTAATAATGTAAACATAAATATCTATACAAATCATTCAAAGTAATATTATATCAAACACCTAAGAAAATCTCATATTTATTCTTAATAGAATCTTGTAATCTTTATAGAATACCTAAAACAAATTTTGGATTTTGTACGATTATTATAAGTATTTTATAATTTATAATACAAAGATTTTATTAAGTGTTTTTGAATAAAATATGTAAAAGATTTTGTTACATTTTATTAAGAATTCTGTAAACAATTTATGTACTTGGATTTTATAATAGATCCCCTAATGAAATTTTAGGTAATGAATAATATCACTTAAAATAAATTATAATGGGAAAATCCCATTATAATTTTTTTCCAAAAAACACTTATTAAAATCTTAATAAAATTTTAATTTTTAAACAATGTTTGCTTTTTTGGGTTAGTCAAATAAAAGTTAAGAAAAACTTAATATAATAGATTTTATAAAATTAAAAATAACTTGGTGTAAATTTTATATTTTTTTATAAAATACTTTAAATAATATTAATGTAATTTTAAATTTTAAAATAATACATATTTTTAAGTGTATTGATATAAATTTTAAAAAAAACACTTAATAAAATCCCATATGATTTTTATAGATTCTACATAGTACTCTACTAAAATCTTAGTTTATTTTTTATATTATAATGTTCAGTGACGAATTTTGTAGCATGCAATACAAAAAATATTCTACTAATAAGCATGGAAAACTTGATTTTGAGTATCTTACTTATTATCATGGAAAACTTGATTTTGAGTAGCTTACTTATGCACCATTTTGGGATAAAAAACACACCAAAATAATATAAGGAGCAGGAAACGATAGTTCCTTAACTAGTCACATAGCAAATAGCAATAGAAAATATACAAAAAGAAATTTTAAACTACCAAACAAAAATCTTTACATGATGTCATATCTATATGTTTTTAGCTCAAGAAGCTTATAATCATGGAGTGAAGTAATTGGAGAGGACACTCATTACCGTGTATCTAAACCCAACTTTGATTGACAAATTGGAATCGAATGCACCAAAAATTAAGTTGCCAAAAAACTGCCTTACAATTAAAATAGAAATGAGTGATGTACACATTATTGAGCTTTATACATTTACATCATCTGCTAACACTTTGCACCCTCTTGTCTCCTACAATTTCAACACTAACAATTAAGGTTACTCTTTCAAAAGTTAGCATCTCTTTTGAAGAGTACATTTCTGATCATTATAGTCCACAAATTTAATATAAGCACCACATATTTGAATGGAAGCCCAAGTTAGTGAGTCATTGTTGGCCTTATTCGTTGGAATCCTGCATAAGTTCGAAACGTTGTCTCAGCAAGTCAGCTAGTTTCGGAAAGAATTCATGTACTTCGAGAATTTAACATTTCGGCTCTCGAAAGAAGCTTCCATAAGGTCCATTACTTAACAATCAAAATTCGAGAACTCATGATCATCAAATTTGTAACATTTTCTGGAACAAGACATATATTCTTTGTGATCTCCACTGGAGCCTGTGAACATCAGTAAGACCAGAATCATGATTTTGATTTTTAACGTTGAACATCAATAATAGACTACAACTCCAAACATATAGGATAATATTAAGTTATAACATGAACAAGTGGAGCTGAATTAAATAAATTAGACATATTAAATTTTAACAGAACACCAGGACACTGTAAAAAACACCTTAAAGAACACCTTAATGAAACTTAACTAATCTTAATAACCAACACTCCATGCAAAGAGAACTTGAGAACACCTAAATGAATCTTAACATTACATTTTAGCAAATTGCAAACCTGAGAATCTTGCTATTTGATTAGCTGTTAAAAAAACTATTATAATAAACTATTATAAGAGAACTATTTATAGAACCTAATAAGTGATTTAAATTTCTAGACATTTTCTTATATTATAGAGGTGTGAAGAGATATGAAATAAATTACAACATGTTTTAGGAATACTTAGGCGTCTCTAACTATTCATTAGATCATTTTGTAGACTCACAATTTCATAGAAACACCTTCAAGAATCTGCATAAAAAAAATATTAAAATACTTTTAGGGCACACTGTAATGTCAACATATGATTATAAATATACTGAGGAATTTTGAAATATATCAGTTAAAACATACAGAAAAACATCATCAAAAATACTTTATGCCTGGACCATTACTTACCGTTATGAATCAGAATTAATTTTGAGGTTCCTCATTACAAGATCATATATATTTGACCTGCATACGTGAATGTTATACTCATTAGATTTAATACTTCAGCAAATAGATGACTCAACGTTGTTGTTGTAGAAATCTAACTATTGGACAGCTGTTTTATCGTTTTCCACTCAATGATGATCTCCAAATCACTCCTGCATCAAACATACAAAGATTCTTGTTAGTGTTCTATATAGTTTAACATACTATTCCATCATAATCATAAAATGGAAAAAGATTTAACGAGTTATATGAATTCGTGGTTAACGCGCCTTAAAAGTAATATATTAGCATATCAGTATCTCAACTTTTCTCTCCTAACTTTTCTAGGTTAAAAATTAGCCTGAAAGTTATACAACATCCTGTATCTATAATATAAAGAATTATAAATCGTATACATCAATGCAGCATGATTTACTCAATCAGATATTCGTTTCCAAAACTATAAATATTCAGTTTTGTAATCAAATCCTGGTGTATAGAATCTTTCCTTATAGAAGATTATACACGCAGTATAATATATGAAATTAGATTCAAAGTAACTTTCATCTTTACAAATAATTACACTAATGCCATTATTTCTAGTATTAATGAATGTATTTAAAATATAATTATTCGATGGTCAAGATCTAGTCTCTAATGTCTCTTGATAAGCATGTCTTCCTAGAACCTTACTTATAT
>PHNY01189066.1:7651-21572 GCA_003724115.2 Anethum foeniculum | reverse complement strand
ACCTAATATTTACCTACTAAAAATATTAAACTCTATTATTGGTAGATAAACACAATATTTACTTACTAATATTTATTGGTAGCTAAATTATTGGTAGATAAATATCAAATTTGTTGTAGTGATAGTTACCTGCTTCTTTGGGTTTCTTCTACTTGCTGACTTGAAGAATGGATTCGTGGACTTTCGGATCATTAACACCTCAAGAATGATTGATTTTTGTCAATAGATTTGATGTATGTAAAAAAAAGTGTTTAATGATCACCATTTATGGTTGTAAATTCATTTTTTATGATTGTAATTAAATATAGTTTAAGAGATGATGTTATAGTAATGTTATTTTAGTTAAATTTTTCTTCAATTGTGGGTGCAATTTTAATTTTTGGTTTGCTGGTGTATGCCGGTTAAGTGTATATATAAGTGAAGTAGGTTATAATAGTATATTAATTAATAAATCAGGTTTAAATTATGTAATTAATAAAACAGCTTTTGTTGTTTTTCTATACTTTAGGCGTTGGTTATTATGGTCAGCTACACAACAGAGCAACAGTTTAGGCGTCAGCATATAAGGCAACCGATGTTATAGACATCATACAATAGCGTCGGCTATCCTCACAACCGACGCTATAGATATCATTTAATAGCATCTGTTATCCTCACAACCGACGCTATAGACATCATACAATAGCGTCAGCTATCTTCACAACCGACGCTATAGACATAATTCAATAGTGTCGGCCTTTAGAACAACTGACGCTGTTGTCTGTACCAAATTCGTCGGTTATTAACCATTTGGTGTCGGCTGTTAAACCGAAGTAAAAAGGTTTTAGCAACGCTGTTTTGACCGACGATGTAGGCATACACCTATAGCGTCCCCTACATATACTACGCCTTTTAACCGACGCTATATATTATTTTCACCGACACTATAGATTCATTCTGTACTATTGGTTAAAACTCGGTCGGTTACAGCATTTTGAATTGGCTACTGTTTTAAAACCGACCGTATGGTAACCGACCGATTATAACCGACCGTAGGAGAAGGTTTGACTACGGTCGGTTTTATCTCTGGTCAAACAAAAAAAAGAACGCCTTAACCGACCACCAACGACAGTCGGTTATAAGCTTTGACCGACCGCATGATAAGGTTTGACTATGGTCGGTTTTATCTCTGGTCAAACAAAAAAAAACTTCTTAACCGACCACTTACGACGGTCGGTTACAAGCTTCTGTGCTGACATTGGTTGCCACCTGTTGCCACGTGGTGACAGGTGTACAAAAAAGGGCCCACTAGTTCGTTAATTGAGATCGACAAAACTGACCATGTGTATGGTCGGTTATATTTGTTAAACACAACCAATTTTGTAACCGGCCAGGTTTTAACCGACGACGGTCGATGGTCGGTCTTAGGCTTATAACCGACTATTTTGGTTTATAACCGACCATTTAAGACGGTCGGTTATGGCCTATTTTCCTGTAGTGAATTCGTCTTCAAACTCCACAATTTTAATTGACACCAAATACGAAATTTTGGCATTCTAATTTAGCACCCATTGTCATCTCAGGTGGCACATCCATTGCTACCATAAACCTAAGGTAGGAAGAGAAGTAAAGAACCTTATAATTAACTACCAAAACTCTTATTAGCTTCCTTATACCTCCTAAACTCTAAATTGCAGGGCCAAAACTATAACTCCCCCTTTGTTCAAACATAAATGTAATCTCTCAATAGCATGCTCCTTTTCGTATCAGAGGTGATTTAGGAATTCATGCTACAATTTTCTTCACCGTGCAAGTGTGTGAATCTATTTAGTGTATCTCACAAGTGCTTCACTTCACTCATCACTCCATGTGATTGATCTCAATCTAACAGTGTTTCATTACACTTAAAACTCCAAACATCAAAATATATTTTCAAGAAAGATATAAGTTTCCTTCCACCTTATAATGATGAAAACTCCCATTAAGGGGATCCAAAAACATTCCTTCATGGAATGGAGAAAAGGGTCCTATAATAAGGCAAGAAACCTTGTTTCCTTCCGTATCTTTGAGGACATACACCTTATGGAACTCGTATATAAAACTAAGTCATAATTCATAATTTACCAATATGCAAGTACGTCATGCCATCACTCGAAGGATCAGGAGATTTTAAGTCCCAAAAGTTGCATTTAGGATCAAAGATAATAAATGATAATATTATTTTGTAAATATTAATTTAATATTTTTTACAAAGATTGGAAACAAAATAATCATTTTAGAAAAAGATGTTCACACTGACTATGAAAAAAAATGTTATTCAGCCAAAATGGCTGTATGACAAAAGCCATATTAAAAATTGCCAAATGTTCAATGGACCCTTAAGAGGGGAGATATTTTTCAGTATTTTATAATATATTAAGATGAAAAATAATTTTTTCATTTAAACTAAAATTAAGAAACATAATAAGTGAAATAGAACAAAAAAAAAATAATAAAAAATTAATAATGAAATTTCTAAAAATATTTTCCAGAAACTATAAACACTTAAAAAGAATACCAAGCTCAATAAACAAAGTATGGTAATTACTATTTTACATTAAATAACAAAATAAGTTGATAAACATGCCTAGTGTTCTAATAATCACAAATTAATCCAGATTAATCGCCTATTAATCTCTATATGGGACTCGATAGGGAAAAATTATAACCCTAGAGACATAATTAATAGTACATTAATTATGTCTGATAAATAATAATGGCTCAAAGCCCGAATCACATGAAGTGGGCCTTGCAGGCCAAATGGGCCAATGAAACATAACTAAGGCTGTAAACGGAAAGGAAATATATAATACAGTTCATGTTGTCCACACTAAAGGATCAACTGGATCTGTACTCCTGTTCATTATTCTAGTTCATAAGCCCGGTTAAGGTACGTAAGCCCAATGGGCTATAATATTAATCAAAATTCGTAGTCAATATGTTCGTTGACTTAACAGCTTGTCAAAGGTATTCTATCAAAGATAAGATTTGTAGGATGTAACCATCAAGGACCATAATCAATAAGGAGTTTGTTTCCTTATGTTATAGGACTCCAAAGTCTGATCAAATATGAAGACTTGTTCACCAAGTCTCCCAAGTCTAATCCAACTCATGGATTCATCACCTATATAAGGGCCTGACCCCTCAATTCAGAACTACATTTTTTGACTTGATCATTGGCACAGTGCAAGGTACGTAAGCATCTTGTGAAGACAGTGTTAATTCACGAAACACGAGACCATTCATTAAAGCTCGAAGCTCTCTAACCCTAATTCTAAAATACTAATTTTATTCCATAGCATTTGGTGCCGTCTGTGGGACTACAACATCAACTATAACGAGAACACAAAGCGGTACTAACACCAGATCCCACGTGAACACCTTCTCCGTCGAGGTCCCTTGGTAACTCATACTGAAATACCCGTCACCACAGAGAACCTGGTTACTCAGGCTTAAGGGACGAATCCCCAATCTCAAGATCCGCAAGGGGCGAATCCCCAACTACAGATGGTGATTGCTCCTTTGAGTACTCATCCTCCTGGACTTGAGATCTCCACTACTGTCCATCATCACGAGCAAACCTATCCCAGATGTTGGGGGAAGTAGGCTCGTACAACAAGGAAGAGGGCAATCAGTTCCTTATATTCGAGTTTTGGACCCTATCCTAAAAGGACGNAGAGTATTCTGGTCCGTACACCGAAGATGGGACTGATCCATCCTCTGAAGACGACATGGCTCCAAGAAGAAGGCGTCCAAGATCCGAAGCTCAAGGAAGGACATATACTTAGTCCCAGAGACAGCAAAGGACAATTCCTCAGGAGCAAGCAGAAAGGATTCGTGCTCATGAAGCAGAGATTCAGAAAATCAAGTGTGATTTGGAGAAAGGAAAGTCTAGGAGCACAGTAAGGGCTACAAGGAAGAGGGCAATCGGTTCCTTATATTCAAGGTTTGGACCCTATCCCAGAAGGACGAGAGTATTCTGGTCCGTACACCAAAGATGGGACTGATCCGTCATCTGAAGATNGACATGGCTCCAAGAAGAAGGCGTCCAAGATCCGAAGCTCAAGGAAGGACATATACTTAGTCCCAGAGATAGCAAAGGTCAATTCCTCATGAGCAAAGGATTCGTGCTCATGAAGCAGAGATTCAGAAATTCAAGTGTGATTTGGAGAAAGGAAAGTCTAGGAGCACAGGAAGGGCTGGAGGCTCTGGATAGGCAAGGGATGAACCCCCAATTATAGATCTGGATGATCCTTCATGAAGGAGAAGAGTGGAGAATGTGAGAGCTGATCCCAATGACCTCTTACCTTTGGGAGATCCGGATGATCCAACCCCCCCCCCCATTTATAGAGGATATTATGAATACTCATATCTCGAGGATGTTCAAGATGGCCTCTATCAAGACTTATAATAGAACTGGAGATCCGGCAAATCATGTAAGAACTTTTTCTAATACTTTGTTGTTACAACATGTTAATGATGTAATTAAGTGTAGGGCATTTCCCCAAACCCTTGGGGGCATGACTCAAAGGTGGTACAGCCGTTTGCCTCTTAATTCTATTGGGAGCTTCAGGGACCTCAGTCAGACGTTCATAAAACAATTCATTAGTGGAAGAGTACATGAAAAAAGCTCAGCTTCATTGATGAGTATCGAACAGGGAGTAAGGGAACCCTTGAAGGAATATCTAAATTGATTAAAAAAAAAAGGCCTTGAAGGTCCCAAATCTTGATGATAAGGTGGCCATGATAGCCCGGAAGCAATGAACAAAAAATGAGCACTTTAAGATGTCACTGGAAAAACGAGCCACTGAAAGTATGCTACAGTTGCAAGAAAGGGTAGGTGGCTAAAGAGGCTATGAAGAAGCAGCCTATTCAACCAGAAGGTGACAAGAATAACAAAAAAAGGAAAGGAAGTCAAGAATATGATGTGAAAGATAAGTACCCAAGAACCACGAATGACTCTGACTCTCCGCCCAAGAAGAATACCCTCGGGCAAACATTTACAAAATATGCAAGGTTGAACGCTCCAATGAGTCAAATCATGATGGATATTGAGAAAGACAAAGAGGTAAGATGGCCGAAGCCACTAAGGGCTGATCCCGCGAAGCTTGACAAAGGTAAACATTGTCGATTCCATAAGGATGTGGGGCATGTACTGATGACTGTAGACAGCTCAAGGACGAAATCAAATTTCTAATTCGAAAAGGAAAGCTTAATAGGTACACCAAAGATGGGGAGCGAAACAATGATAGAAGAGATTATGAAGATAAAAGGAGAGATCAGGATGATCGAGGGAGGAATCCCCAGCCTCGAGGACCAGTGATAAATATGATCTTCGGAGGACCAACTGTTGCTGGAGCTTCTAAAATCTTAAGAAAGGCCTATGCGTGAGAAGTCATGCATATCGTAGGGGAAGCCCCGAAATGAGCCAAGACTGAAGTTTCTTTAACCTTTGATGATTTGGATTTGGAAAGGGTCAAGTTTCCTCACAATGATCCGCTGGTTATATCTCCCATCATAGGGAATTCTGAAGTAAAGAGAGTTCTGATAGATAATGGGTCCTTAGTCGATGTCCTATTTTATGATGCGTATGTGAAAATGGGATACAATGATGCTCAACTCACACCCACCGAGATGCCTATCTATGGGTTTAGCGGTGTGTAATCCAAGGTCGAGGGAATGATTAAGTTACCCGTTACTCTGAGACAGGAGCCAGGAGAGGCCACTCAAATGCTGAACTTCTTAATCGTAAAAGCTCCATCTACTTACAACGCGATCATTGGGCGAACAGGTTTGCATGCTTTTAAAGACAAACCTTCAATCTACCACATGAAAGTCAAGTTTCCGATCAGGAACGGGGTTGGAGAACAGGTGGGAGACCAAAAAATTGCGAGAAGTTGCTATGTGGCAACACTAAGGGCTGATGGAGTCAAGGGGCAAGTCTTGCCTATTGAAGACATGGACGCCTGGGAAAATGATGATGAAAGAGGAAAGCCGGTAGAGGACCTGATTCGCGTTCCTTTATGCCCCATTGATACGGAGAAAGTAACTTACATTGGAGCAATGCTACAAGAACCCTTAAAGGGTAAGATGATTAGATTTTTACAAGTAAACAATGATGTGTTTGCATGGACTGCTGCTGAAAGACGGTAAAGCAGAAGAAATGAACTTTTGCTCCTGAGAGGCAGGCCATAAAACAGGAGGTCGATAAGCTCTTGGAGGCAGGGTTCATAGAAGAAATACAATTTCCTGAGTTGCTAGCTAACCCAGTAATAAATAAGAAAGCTAATGGGAAATGGAGAATGTTCATTGATTTCACAGATCTGAATGACGCATGCTCAAAGGATTGCTTTCCCTTACCTAGGATTGACGTCCTGATCGATGCAACTGCTGGACATGATATGTTGAGCTTCATGGATAGATTCAGCGGATATAACCAAATCAAAATGCATAAGGATGACATCCCTAAGGTATCATTCATCACTAACTTTGGTGTTTATTGTTATCTTGTTATGGCTTTTGGTCTCAAGAATGCAACTGCACATATCAACGATTGGTAAACAAGATTTTCAAGGATCTGATTGGGAAAACCATGGAGGTGTATGTAGACTATATGTTAGTTAAAAGTCTCGAGAAGGCTAACCACATTCATCATTTAAAAGAAGCATTTGAAGTGCTGAGGCACCACAAGATGATGCTAAACCCAGCTAAGTGTGCTTTCGGGGTAGAATTTGGAAAGTTTTTAGGATTAATGGTCTCCAAATAGGGAATCGAAGCCAACCCTAACAAAACAAAGGCCATCCTAGATATGGAACCGTCGCGGTCCATAAAGGATGTGGAAAAGCTTACTGGAAGGATTGCTGCTTTGGGGAGGTTCATTTCAAAGTCCGAAGACAAATGCCTTCCATTTTTTAAGACCTTAAAGAAGGTGAAAGACTTTGCTTGGATAGAAGAAAGCCAAGTTGCATTTGAAGATCTAAAGAAGTACATGGCCAAAGCACCGCACTGGCCAAGCCCAATGCTCATGAAGTACTTTATATATACTTGGCAATTTCAGAAAAGGCTTTGAGTGTTGTCTTGGTCAAGGAGGAAAACAAAGTTTAGAAACCCATCTACTATGTGAGAAAAGTGTTACATGGGAAAGAGCTGAACTACTCCACTATTGAAAAGTTTGCTTTGGCCCTCATCATGGCATCCAGAAAGCTGCGTCCCTATTTTTAGGCACACAAGATTGAGGTATTGACCAATCAGCCATTGAGAAACGTTATCCATAGCCCAAAAGCAAGTGGAAGATTGATAAAATGGGCCATCGAACTAGGAGAGTTTGACATTAAATATAATCCACGAACGGCCATTAAAGCTTATGTACTAGCTGAATTCATGGTTGAATGTACCATTGACAACCAAGAAGTCGGGGGCAGGATACGGAACAGGAACCCTAGGAAGGCAAAGAAGAGGAGGCCAAAGAACTAGCAAAGGAGTATTTGGTGCTCTATTATGATGGGGCATCAAAAACAAATTCAAGTGGTGCTGGGTTGGTATTACAGAAGCCGGATGGCTTCGAAATTGAATATGCAATGAAGTTAGACTTTCCAAGCACAACAGCGAAGCACTTATTGCAGGGCTCGGTCTGGTGGGAACCTTGAGGGTAAAGAACCTCAAAGTGTGTGGGGATTCAAGGTTGGTAATTTCACAAGTAAATAGGAAATTCGAGGCAAGAGAATAGACGATGATCAAGTATGTTAGACTTGTGAAAGCTGTGATGACGCAATTTGATGAATGCCAAGTTGAGCATATTCCTAGAGAGGAAAATGATAAAGCAGACGCTTTGTCAAAATTCGCCTCTTCAGAAGTAGAAAATAGGTCAGGAAGCGTGTATTATAGGGTACTGAAGACGCCAAGCATTGACGTCAAATTGGTGGCACCTATTGAGTTGCTAGGAAATTGTTGGATGGATCCTATCAATGCTCATATGGAAACAGGGTGGTTACCTAATGACACCATTGAAGCCCGGAACCTCTACGTACAAGCTTTATAAAGATATGCCCTGATTGATGGAATTTTATATAAACGGTCCTTCGTGATTCCATATTTACGGTGCCTAAGGCCCGACAAGGCTCGATTAGCCCTGGAAGAGGTTCATGAAGGAATATGTGGCCAACACTTGGGGGGCAGAGCACTTGCTCATAAAATTACTCGCCTAGGTTTCTACTGGCCAAAGATGATGAATGATGCTAAAAGTTTTGTCAAAAAATATGACCTTTGTCAGAAGCATGCTCCAGTTGTGAGGCAGCCCCTTAAGATGTTGACATCTATCAATTCCCCTATTCCCTTTACAATATGGGGGATGGATATTTTGGGGCCGTTTCCTGTAGCCACAGCCCAAAGGAAGTACCTGATTGTCGCTATTGATTATTTTACTAAGTGGATTGAGGCCAAACCTTTGGCTAAGATAACCACCAAGCAAGTTGCCCAATTCCTATAGGAGAACATCATGTGCCGATATATGATTCCTTGCATCTTAGTAACCGATAATGGGACGCAATTAAATAATGAGGATTTCAGAAAGTATTGTGAACAAACAAAATTGAGTTACGGTTCACCTCGGTTGCCCATCCTCAACCAAATGGACAGGCCGAAGTAGCCAACCGTATTATCCTAGACGGACTAAAGAAAAGAATTGAGAAGTCAAGGAATAGTTGGGTGGAGGAAGTTTTGCCCATACTATGGGCTTATCGAACCACATGCCAAGTCACTACGGGAGCTACCCCATTTCTGTTAGCATATGGGGTAGAGGCAGTAGTCCCTGTAGAGATATCATACTCATCCCCGAGGGTACAAGCTTATGAACCCGAATAAAGTGAGGAAGGGCAAAGGCTGGCACTGGATCTAATAGATGAAGTACGAGATGAGGCTCAAGCTAGAGTTGTCCAGTATCAGAAAAAAGCGTTCTTCTACTATCACTCGAGAGTAAAGGAGAGGTTTTATAGAGAGAGAGATCTAGTGTTGAGGAAGATAGAAGCATCCGGCGTTGGACAGAAGGGGAAGCTGGCTCCTAATTGGGAAGGGCCTTATCAAGTCAAGAAGGTCTAGGACGAGGATCCTACAATTTGGCAACCTTTGAGGGAGAAGAAATACTTTAAACTTGGCATGTTATAAACCTCAAGAAGTACTATGTGTGATTCTTTAGGATAAGGACTATAGTGATACTTAAATAAGGCCTTTTGGCCATAGTAGAGATAAGTAGATTGATTATATAGTTAGTATGGATTATTCCACATTCCTCATGTAAGGGTAGAACCCCCAAAGGAGTATAAAAAAAATTTATTTCCTTCATGCATTTGAGTTCTTTAAAATTTTTTATGTTGTTATTATCATCGATATGAGCAAAATAGCAAAAGTAACATAAGTAAAAGAAAGCCGAATGCAGAAGGAAAGAAGTTATAAATAAACCCTTAAGGGAGTAAAAGTTTCACAAAGAAAGAAGTAAGTTAGAATGCCACAAGGGCAAGTACAAAATAAATTAGAATTCCTCAAAGGGCAAGCAGGAGAAGTTTTAAATAACTTAAGCCAATTTAAACTTTGGGAGATTGGTCTGCATCCATGCTGTCTCCATAATCTTTCTAAGCTTCGCTCTCGCTCTTAGTCTCGGAGCTTGAAGAATCAGGATCTCGGACGTTGGCCCTGATTGGGAACGTCTCATGAACAAGGACGTTTCCCTCCTCAGCCAAATGCATCTGAGAGCGGAACTGTTAAAGGAGACCTGGGTCCACAGGAGAAGGATAATCAGCTGGATCAATCTCGGGATAAGTCTCTTGCACAGCCCTAACTCCAGCATTCATCCAATCTGAAAAAATCAGGGAATACATCGTCATCGTGAACCCTCATCACCTGGACAAATTCCTCCGTGTCCATGTAGGCATCTATAACCTTGTCTCGTTCATCCTTCAGCTTCACCAGTTCAGCATGAGCATCTGCCAATTGGTCTTTTTTCTCCTTCATCCTTTTCTCAAGCCCCTTATACTTGGCCTTCTGCTTTTTCAGCTCTGCATCGCTCTTTTAAGAAGTGATCTTCCATGATTTTGCGTGATGCATGGCATCTTGAAAATATGCATTGCCCTAATAGAAAAGGCATGGTTAAATATAAAACTTGACAAAAATAATTGAATGAAAGAAAGATAGAAACATACTGTTGCTATAACTTGAGCCCCCATATGCTCGACTTGAGACAAGTCAGAGCCTACTACTATATTCTTGAAGTCTTGGGGGGGGTGATCGAATGGTATGACAAATTGATAGAGTGCTTGGTTGAACCCACGACCGAGTCTTGACGCCTAAAGACCCAAGCGGGCTAAAAAGATCCTTAAATTTGGGGAGGAGCAGCAGAAGAGCCTTCACCTAGAACATCGCTATGTTTTCTTAAAAATGAAGGGGCGTTAGTTTTGCCCATTGTACGCAAACTAGCCAATCTGTCTTTCTTCATCCTTGCTGTTTTTTCTACTACCGGCAGAGTGGCTTCATTTATAGCCTTAGCAGTTGGAAGACAAAGAAAGGAAAGAAAACAAGGTTATGTTAAAATATTTCATGAAATTAAGAAAAATGGAAAGAGTGTGGAATAGAAATACACCCTTGACAGAAACAGTGGATAGCCCGGCTTGGATTAGAGGAAACTCTTCCAGCAAGGTCCAACTGGTGGTTTGACTATTATCTTCAATAAGTTTGTTATAAATTTTGTCTTCCTCAGGGGTTAAGGTGAGGGTTTTAGGGCTCCCATCGCTAACCCTACCAAAAGAGGATCTGAATAGTGTACCCTAATCACCCCCCTCCCATTTCAAACCCATAAAGTAGTCCCTCCACTACTGATTATTATCAGGCACGGAAGCACTATTGAAAAATTGAGGGGACTTAGGTCTTTGACGAATATAGACCCAACCAGGAGTGGTGTTGGAACTATTATAGCACTGAAATTTTTTCCAAAACACTGCTACAGACAGAGGAAAGCCATGTCTGATACACAAAACCATAAAGCAAAGGACGTTCCTCCAAGCATTTGGAGGGAGTTTACACGGGTTTATCTGGAGATCGACTAAAAGTCTAGGAATAAATTCATGAAAAGGAAACCTAAGCCCCACAACTAGGGCATCTCTATATACGAATAAAGTATCAGATTTCTGACAAGTACGGTCACCAGGGCTAACGGGAACAATTTTGAGAGGGGGACGAACATTATAAAGTTTATTAAACTTTTCTATTTCAGAAATATTATGGAGTTTATTACAATAATCATACGAATCTAAAGAAGCATGATAAGGATAGTCATCTCCCCTAAGATTAATCATCTCTATTAAAGACATATAAGAGGAGTGGATGACAATTTCAGTACCCCTTTTAGAAGCTGAGTTAGCTTTGGCAATCCTTTTGGCGTTCTTGTCGGCCATTGATGCTCAACAGATGAATGCTTGAAAATTGTAAAAGAAGTGAGGAAGATGAAGATTCAACTGAACCTTCAAACAAAACCTAGAAAGCCGGTGAAGGCAAGGCGGCCGGAAAAGCTCCTTGTGGTGGGAGTAGGCAAGCTATTAAAGCCTTTCTTTTTAGAGAAAACTAGAGGATTTTAGAAATAGGAAGTGAGGTATGAGAACCTCACTTCTCATCACCTCCTTATATAGCCCCCTCTAACCGGTAAACCGGTGAAGGGCAACCTGTTATAATAAGTCAAAAGCCCATAAAAGGCTACAGGCCCAGCCGAAGGCCCATAATCTGGAAGTCTGTAGAACATTCTAGAATTGATATATTATTTTAAATAATAATAATATGTACATACAAATAATAGGGATAAAATGTACAAAAAAACGGGAGCACAATTCGGTCAGGATCCTGGTCGAAACGACCAGGAATTCTGGTCGAAATTACCCACGACCAGAGTAAAAAAGGGAGCATAATCCGATCAGGATCCTGGTAGAGACGACCAGGAATCCTGGTCGAAATTACCCACGATCAAGAAGAAATAATGACCATAATTCGATCAGGATCCTGGTTGAAACGACCAGGAATCCTAATCGAAAATGGCAAGGATCAGAGTACGATTGAGGCCATAGTTCGACCAAGAATCCTGGTCTAATCCTGGTCGTAAAAGGCCACGACTAGAACACCATGGAAGGCGTAATTTGGCCAGGATCCTAGTCGAAACGACCAGGAATCGTGGTCGAAAATGTCCACGACCAGGATGACCATGAGGCCTTAATTTGACCAGGATTCCTTGTCGTTTCGACTAGGAATCCTGGTCGAAAATATTATTAAAAAAATGGAAAAATGCAGAAAATTCTCAGAAAGTTAAGGAAAATATTTGTGGAACGGGAAAAATTCTTGAAAAATTAAAAATAATTAATAAGAATACTTGTGAGTACAATAGAATTCCAATTAAATGTGGGAAAAAGGGGAAATTGCCAAAATTTTCATAACAAATATAAGACCTCGAGTAAGGCAAAATCGTTGTAAGTGTGTAGGTCGCTCCACACCTTATGATAGAAACGATACCTAAAAGAAGGGCACAAAACTTAACTTCTACGAAATCTCTAGAAAGATTTCCCAGAAGTTGGGGGGCAAATGATAGGGGAAAATTATAACCCTAGAGACATAATTAATACATTAACTATGTCTGATGAACAATAATGGCTCAAAGCCCGAATCACATGAAGTGGGCCTTGAAGGCCAAATTGGCCAATGAAACATACCTAAGGCTGTAAACGGAAAAGAAATATATAATATAGTTGATGCTGTCCACACTATAAGATCAACTGGATCTGTAATCCTGTTCATTATGCCCGGTTATCGTATGTAAGCCCAATGAATTCGTAGTCAATATGTCAGTTGACTTAACAACTTGTCAAAGGTATTCTATCAAAGATATGATTCCTAGGATGTAACCATCAAGGAATCATAATCAATAAGGAGTTTGTTTCCTTATGTTATAGGACTCGAAAGTCTGACCAAATATGAAGACTTGTTCACCAAGTCTCTCAAGTCTAATTCAACTCATGGATTCATCATCTAGGCCTGACCCCTCAATTTAGAACTACGTTTTTTGACTTGATCCTTGGCACAGTGCAAGGTACGTAGGCATCTTGTGAAGGCAGTGTAAAGTCACGAAACATGAGACCAGTCATTAAAGTTCGAAGCTCCTTAACCCTAATTCTAAAATACTAATTTTATTCCATATAACACGACTAATCAATTGGATTATATGAAAGTCGGGTCAACATTATTTTTACAAAAATTTGTCAAAAATCGAAAAAAATTGAATTACTCAGCTAAAAATCGGGTTAATTGGTCAAAAATCGGCTTTCATTTATAAAAACTCAAAAAATAAGTAGAACAATAATTAAAAAGATTTTAAAAAAGAGAAAATTCACCAAAAATCAAGAAAAACTATATTCTCGTATACATAGTTACTATTTTAAACAGCTAAACGATGAACTTTTATAACTCTTGCTCTTACATTGAAGGAAATTCACAAGTCGGATCTTAAAAATTATATTTATTTTAATAATGCTATATATTTTAAATTAATTTGTATAATTAAAATTATAAAATAATTATATCTATTAATAATAAATTATATAAAGTTAATATTATATTAATTCTAATTCGTGATTCAATTAATTATTTGATTAATCGCCAATTAATCCCTAAAATACTGGTCATGCTATATAAACATTGCATCCAAGTATTCTTCTTACGATCCAATTGGCTTTTATAAGTCCACCAACATAAACTCCATTTATTATTCTCACAATTTAGAGGAAGAAAATTATATATTTTAAAGATAACCTTTGTAAAAATGAGTTATTCAAGAGAAAATTTATATAGAATATAATTCTTAAAATACAAGCTTGGAGGAAAT
>PHNY01189030.1:6563-17113 GCA_003724115.2 Anethum foeniculum | reverse complement strand
CTCCCCCTCCCTCCCTCTCTCTCTCCCCCTCTCTCACACACACACAATCTCTCTCTCTCTCTCTCTCTCACTCTCACTCGTACACACTCTAGTCTAGTAGTTGATATAACTTCGATTAGCTATATGCTCGCTCGCGCGCTCTCTCTCTCTCTAATTTCAATTGAATTATATACATTATGGGTCTCGAAACTAAATTTAGATTACCGAAAAGATTCTCTGTTCCCGAGCCTATTAATTTACGGAAATTTTAATTTTACCGTTATCATATTTGTCATAATGTATGTACATTTATCAAAATGCAGCCGGACCAAAAGATTGGCTAAGAGAGCAGAAGAAGAAGGCGGCTAAATTCGTATTAGCGCCTATAGATGCATCTCGCAATAGTCTCCAGTTTGCTTATCTTTCTCTCAGTTAATCATAATGCTCTCTCTTTTCCTTTGTAATTTGCTATTGCGATGTGCACAAGTATTATGAACTGGTAATTAAAGTGTTTAATTGTTTATTGTGTTGAATTTGATAGCAAATGGCAAATTAGATTATACTGCTAAGGACTTGGAGGATGTTCAGAAGCTGCTTAAATCAGCGGCTAGAGATTGTATTCTCGAAGACAGGGATTCGTTGGTTACATTTCAAGCTAATACCGGAGTTGAAGTAATGTTAATATTTGCTTAGTCGTGAACATTTCGTTTGTTTGTATATACTGTAACTCAATATTAGATAATTTGCTGTGTGAAAACGAGACTTGAGTAATTAAAAAAAATTGTTGAAGATAAATGTAAGTAAGATATTAGACGAATCATCTTTGCGTGGCTGTAAGTAGGTCAGAGTTATTTTGCTTTACTAGCTTAAATGTGAGCTGCTAGTATAGAAGTTTCTGATCCTTATTTGGGATATACACAGCTATTGGTATAAATTAGTTACTAGTTAAATTTTAATATATTAAATGAATGTGAACTAGGTCTGGAATTGAAGACAATATAATATTAAATTTTTTTTAATTATAGGTGTGCACATTTAAGCTGGTTGTGAACAATGCAGCATCATTACTCGATGATAAAGATCCAGTAAAGTTGGAAGCCGAAGCTAAACTTAGTGACCTTGTAAGGTAAAGCAGTGTGAAACATCTCTTATTTTGTTTGCTTTTTTTGCTTTGCACAAGTAACTATGATATATAAGAGTAGAGTGAAGATGCTAAACATCTTGTACGATGATTATGAAGTTCATATTTGATGTGGAATCCCTTGTTTGCTTTTTACTAATTTATATGTATCTCACTGGTTGATATCAGATTATAGATGGTTGTAGATGCAAGTTTCAAATTGGCTTATTCTTGTGGAAAATATTAGTTGGCTAACTATTTACTCTAAATTTTTAGATCTTTCACCTCACTTAGTGGCGTGGCAAATGCTACTGATATTCAGCTTGCCTCTAGCAGGTACGCATCATGATAACGATTACATGCCTTTTGCTTTAGTAATCTTTGGTTGTAGCTTGTATATATGTATCAGTTTAATGGTTTTAATTGAGAAATATAGGTGTCTAGACTTAATCTTTCAAGTTTCAACTAGTAAATTTCGGAGGATTAAAGGTTTTGAGGGTGATTCTAAATTTCTAATTCATGGCTCTTTGCTACTACAATAATTTATCTTGATTTAATTCCTGAAAATCAATCTTATATGTCCCCTGTTAGTTTCTCTTTGCTACTATAAAATTCAGTTTTGGTTGGATACCTGAAAATAAATCTCTCATGTCCCGTGTTAATTTGAGATGTAAAAATGTTGATCCCATTGTATTTCTACTTATCATTTCCTTACGAGACATAAATATCTATGAGAAGCTTCTACACTAATTACTTACTGGCTACTGCCATTTCTTTATTGAGAAGGAATAAAATGAACATATTAGGTTATTTGATCGGCATTGGAGCATACTGCTCACTCCTTACTACCACCCTATTCAACAGATTTTGCAATATCCCAAGCGTGCCTTCGTGATGCTCTACATCGTCTTGATCATATTCCACTAATTTTTCCTCTCTGTCCTTGCCTTCTGTCTAAACTCAGCATAAGAGTTCTGGTCAAACATTACCTTTAATTTCGTACATGACTCTGGTTCTTAGATATTGTTTTGCTACTACAAATATTTAAAGCAGCAGGAGGTAAAGTGAGTATCAATTATGGTTACAAAGATTCAAGTTCATTAAAAATGTTGGACAGATATCACAAAATTAAATTGTTTGATGCTCGAGTAGAATAGGTGGTCTCAGGTATGAAACATCTCCAAGTAGAGTTGCGTCTTAAATATTTAGATGTTTTTAATGATTCCTGCAGCCTTTCGAAAACGAAGCTTGCCCTTATCATTGATTTAACATCAACGAAATATTCCTTTTAGTCCAGTAACTTTTGGTTTCTTGTTCATATATTCTTGAAGAGATTAGTTTTGGTACCCCCAGTTCAATCAGATACCAAACCCATTATTAGTGTTTGGTGCTGAAGGAAGTTTATCTTACTATTATAATAAAAATAGCTATAAAAACTAGCAGCTTGGTTCCTAGTTGTCGAAATTTTCAACAAAAGGTTTCATAAAAATATTGAAGAGGGGTCTACTTTGGCATATAGCTACATCTCTATATAATAATTTGTGTTACTGTGAAGCAAGGGATTGTCTGAGAACCCATGTCTTACTCTTTCTAAAGATTGGTTTACTTGCCTCTTCTGCAGACAGAAGATGGCAGATGCACTCATGGACACAATATCTTCCCTCAACAGTTTTGAGCAGGGTATTAAGGATTGTCTTGAAATTTAATCATGTTAATTCCTCAGCATGGATTTTTTGGAATATGTTATCATAATTTTTGAAGTAGGGTCTTATTTCTAATTTCATACAATATCTTGTATATTAATCCTTTGTTATGATTTCTAAAAGGAAAAAAATCACCTTTTCCTGTATTGAGTGGAAGGCATCAATAAAATATATGTTTGCTTGTTATATTATATCACATTAAACTTTTGGAGTACTTGTTAGAATAGTTCTGGTACATTTGGATTTATTGGAGTTATTCCAGCTTATGTGTTCTTCCGTGGCTGCACTAGAAAAATGCACGTTTACATCTATCGTTTAAATTATCTCAATGCATCTGATATGTGATATTGTTCCTCTTGCAAAGATATATTTTCACTCAAATTTTTTGTGGTACATTCATGTATCAAGTTTGTCAACAAAATTTATATATTAGAATGTACGAGAATCTTCTGCTGAAATTTCATTCAGAGGGACTTACTGAATGAAAAATAAGCCTGATTATATTTTTTATTCCATCACTGTACTATTTAAATCATATGAAAGGTTTATATTTGCAACACTGATGAATATTATCCTGGAATCAACTCGTACATTTGAGACCATGTTGTAAAGTTTACAACTATTCTGTTAGTTAACCATCCAAATTCTAGGAGGATAAATCCTTCAACCATCCCACTATAAACCTTCTTTTTGAGCAATAGCTTAAGTAATGTCTCCTACTTAAGCCATCTGTAAGACATGATTTATTAGCTTAAATACTATGTTGATTCTGGGACAATGAGAATTTCAATATTCTGAAAATATGTCCCTATAGTAGAAGTCATCTATAGGTGTAATAAGTTGTTCGCAACTTGATATATTTCTCATGCTGGTTCGTAGCTGCATGAAGATAAATGGCCTCATGTAGCAATGTTGCTATTTGTTTTACTATGGCAGCACAAAGTGTATGATGCATAATTGCATACACCCGCTGTGGATTTGTGAATTTGAAATGTTTAAGGGCTCAATTCACTATAGTGTTGAGTCTTTCAAGGAATTACTTGGCTTGGTGATCCTGAGCCCTGCACCAAATACAAGCGACGGCATGGTGTTCCATCATCTGGGTGGTTTTGGAGATTTCTTGGCAAGCTGCGGAGCTTATTGAACAGATTTAAGGGATCAGGTAATAGGCCATAATTGGCATCAGGATCACCGATTTGTGAAAGCTTAACATCAGAAAATCCTAAAGATGGCAAGAGCTGATCAGGCCAGTCACTATAGAAATGGAAGACAGAACTGGACAATGCTGTAGACTGCTTGTTCATAAAGTCCGCTAGGAGTATTGTGTGGGTTAGAGTGCAATTTTCCGCTATTGTCTTTAGCACTCTCATTGCTTGGGAGTGGGGAAGGTAATAGAGAATACCTTCCAGAATCCACACCGTCTTCTTCTGTGGCACAAATCCAGATATTTGAAGCTTTTCGAGCCAATTGTCATCTTTTATGTCACCTGCCACTCTGTTTAGTGATTTTGCCGCTACCATTAGATGCTGACATTCAGTTGTTGAATCCATTGCTGCTTGTATTATCGTGTTTTTCATTTGCAAGACCTCTGCAAAGTCGACTTCATAAACATCACTTTCTTTCAAGAAGCTCAAACGATAAGCCCTTGCATCCATTCCTGCAGGTAATTTACTTTTGAGTTATATTAATGTTTAGTATTGTACTTTAAAGTGATGTAAGTACTGTGTGGGGAGAAGGGTATTCAATCAAATTCTTTATGTAAGGACTATAGGGAGAAGGGCTAGGCCTAGTGGCCGAATCAGGATTTAGAATAATCCAGGGTTAAAATATTTAATAATAAACTTTCTACTAATTATTTAGGATTAGCCGGGGATCAAAGTGAAACTTATACTGATTCTTAAGGATGAAATGAGATTTAAGACTTTTAAAAAAATAACTAATTTTTCCGATTCAGCTAGGGCTTCAGCCCGGGTAAGGCTCTTAAGGGTTCCGCCACTGGCTACACCCATCACATGTAAGCTGTATATGCAAGCTGTCTTCAATATACACATCATTGTCATGTATAATTGCCAATTATTTGCAGGAACCCCACAGATGAGTCATGTTTCAATAGTTGATTATTTTGGCTTTGCATCACTTAATTTTTGTGAATTGTTTTTCATGATCATTTTCTCTACACTTTATATAGACTGATGATAGTTTAAATTTAATATTTTATTTTAATTGTATGGTTGCGAAACAACCATGTATGTAACGATAGTCACATCTTGAATGGGAAGTATGCTATAGCAGAGTAGCCCCTTGTCAACACAGATCGATTTATTTACTGCAGTAGCTAACAATTGGCCATTTTGTGATGCCTACATATAAATCTTTGGATTTTTCCATGTTAATTTGTATGATACAAAGTAGCTTAAGCGGGAAGATGATTATTTATTTTAATTATTGCAAGATATATTTGATGAGCATTTTGCTTATAGTTGATTACCTATGCTTGCAGTGGCTAATGCCTAATATCAGCAGTTGAGTACAATGCCATGAAAAAAATTGGAAGAACAAAAATGGTGACCAACCTGCGCCAAGAAGAACAACCTGTGCTGCTCCTCCAAATGAATTAACTGCAGCTTCAAGGTTATTATCAAACCAAAGCGTCCGTACAGCAAGAATGACACCGGATATTTCCTTGGCATTGTTGATCCTGTCTTTCTTAATCTTCTCATAAAGGCTTTTCAGGTATGTTTCTCCAGCAAGAAATTCAGCTAGGGGGTCATGGATCACATGCTTCCACAACGCTCTTCCTGCTGCAGTTTGGCATGCGGATCGCCTAAGGGAATCCCAATCTTTTTCAATAGCTGCATGAAGCTCTTGGATGGTGTCACTGTAAGGCAAGTCAGGTTCTGGCCATTCCAGGTTATCAGGCAGGCAAGGTTCTTGCTCTGGCATGGCTGTGTTCTTTAATTTTCCGCCGATTTTCGAGTAGTAATAGAAGAAGAAAATAGAAAGTGATAATGCATGGGAATTTATAATGTTAGAATGTGTGTTATAGGTGATAGAAGAGACTGTAGGAAAGAGATAAGGAAACAGAACCACACACAAAACCAACGTCCCAGAAAATTACTCAATCGTAGCCAGTTTCTCCACCTTTAAATGACATGCCCCAGACTGAAAGTACAAAACATAAAGTATGCCCTATCTCAGGAGCTCGTTTCCCTCTCTAACATGTCCTTTTTCCATATCAAGTTGCAAAAAATCAGCTTAATGAGAGTGGTCCCTCCAATGCATGATCTAATTAGAAGTGACAGTTTCCACTTAAATTGCGCAGTTTTGTTGATATAGCTGGCTAGTTTATCCAAAATAATTGCACCTGTTAAGACCAACTAGAGTCTAGATGACTGTTGGGTTGAGATATTATGAAAGTTTTTGTTGGACCTAAGGAATTTGTGACATTTTGTAGCCCACATGATTTTTGGCCATCAGAAACACGAAATGAAATATTTGAATTGCCACGATTACCAAATTACTTCACCCTTGTAAACACTACTTAAAGTGAACCTCGCATAGCACGTCGAATCCAGAAATATCTAAGAAACCAAGAAATAGTTTATTAATACACGTTTGATCTGGTATGATTTATTATCAAGTTACTTTATTCCGTAAACATTAGTATGTGAGCCTCACAATCAGAGCGAATCGAGAAATATCTAAAAGTAGTTTATTAACGTAGACATGTTTCAAAATATATACTATTTAATTTAGTACAAATTTTTACTGAGACTGATATTTTTTTTTCTTATTTTTTGTTAATTAATTATACACGCATACACAGAAGCCGTACTCCTACTTCATGTAAGAGGGACAAGAACTCAACGAACCGATTCTCTGTCAAAAAAAACTGATATTTCCATGTCAGCCTAACGTGTCTCACCATAAAACATACCTGCGCTCTCATCTAGTTCCACATGTTTACATGATGACAACGTTATAACATGTGGCAATATTTCCATCTCAAATGCAACTTCTTCCACTGTCGCACGGTATGTAGAAGTAGAACCGATTGAAATTCATACCATACCAACTTGACAAAACTTAACAAGCTCGTGCAATCTTTATGACCATTATTTTATTATTATGCTGTATTGGCGGTGTCCACCAATCAAACTGACCAAATAATATGCTGGTAGTTAAAGGATATGCGTTTGTGAAGTACTATGTTAATTTGTATAAATTGGTAGTGACAACAATACCATGATGTAAATTAGCAAAAAAAAAACAACATTATGTTTAAGATAACAATAAAAAAAACCAACACTAAAGACAGGTTTTATATAATCCAATGAGCTGGCGGAGGATCTTAGACATGTGTTTGTCTACTATTTAGGTTTTGGGTTGTTAATCTCTCCTATTTCTTAATCAAGAGATTGGAAGTAAGAGTGTTATTAACAGTAATTTCATTTTAAATAAATTATCTTTTGTTAATGTGATATAGAATACATTATCAATGGAATTATCAAGATTTGAGGTTAGTGAAGTAACCGTTGATGTTGATTTATGTTCTTATTTGAGCTTTTTTAGTGGGACGGTTAGAATTGTTAATTTTTTATGTATATGAATTATGCAAGTTTATTTTATTGTAATTCATGCAATATAGGAATGAGGGGGTGTTCATTTTTCTTTAATATAGCTTATAAACTCATCCAGAACCTTTACCCGAGAGAAACAAAGTAAATACTTATTACTTGGCCGGGTGAAGAGTGTTTAGTATTTTTATTATGAACCAAAACATTATTAGCAAATCATGATTTAATATTAGCGTAACGAGATTTTAAAATTTTGTACCAAAATTTATCTCCTCTAATACGCGTCATGTGATGAGGAGTTATAATTTTTAGAGACATATGTATGAATAATGAGACCATCATTTTATTAAAGTTAGTAGATATTATTATCTGTCATTTGGAATAAATTTTGGGACAATTTTTTGACACTTATCGTTTCTCTTAATATTATGTCCCCATGATAAGTATATATTGGGGAACGGGGCTCGACATGCACATTTTTAACATAACTTCATAAATTAATTTAAATTATTTTTTTCTAAATAAAAATTTAACATTTGAAGATTAATTAAAAAAGAATCATTTTAAAAATAAATTACAAAAATATACTATATATTCATCTTAAAGTACGTATCTAACATTGAAAAATACATGTATACAAATCAGAGGGAACTATTTACTTAAAGCTTCAAAAAAAATTAAACAATTCATCAATTCATTAACTTATTTATGAATTAAAGCTTCAACATCATTTTTCTGCTAAAAATAAATTAAAAAGTTATTTGATAAAATTTTAAATAAAATCGCATTTGGTCTGCTTGGAAAAAGTAGGTCTCTCATATTTCTTTTAAAAAAATCTCAAAAACCAATTGCTATTTTTATCACCAAATTTATCGAAAACATAATTTTATATAATAAATAAGTAAAATATATGTATAACAAAATTATACTTTTGCTGTGATCCCGGACCGAGCTAAATTATATTTCTCCATTCGCTCTATTTTTTTATATTCCAAATAGAGTACTCGTCACGAATTTTAAAATACATATAAAATATAGTTTCATAAATTTTTTTATAAATAAAAAATTAATATTTAATTTTTATTTAAAAATATAAAATTATAAAAATAAGTTACATAACTATATTTTAAATACACCAAATAGATGTCAAATACTCTCTCCAAAATATAAAGGAAATGGAGGTACGGAGTTTACATTTGTATAGTAATTAAAAGTTAGGTACGAGTCCCAAACCGTCCCTTTAATAACTTAAAAAACATGGTTAGATTAAATTACCAAATCACTCCTTGATTAATACAAGAATAATAAATCAGCTGACCAAAATCAAATATAGAATCCTTTTTTGTTCTTCCACTGACATGTTGCCACTCCATGTTGCTATTAAATGAAGGCATAATTGTACTTTCTCCTATGTAATCAAATATACATACAGATATAATAAACCCCATCAAGATTTCTTTAAAAGTTTTAGAGATGGCAGCTGATATACCCTGTTGTGGAACACAGTTTGTGTTGTATATATTTATAAGTATAGGTTTGGTTTTGTTTGCTGGGCTTATGGCTGGCCTTACTCTTGGTCTTATGTCTCTTGGTCTTGTAGACCTTGAGGTTCTTATCAAGTCTGGTCGTCCTCAAGATCGTAAGCATGCTGGTTAGTACAAAAACTTTTTTTCTTTTAATTTTTGTGAAATTAATTGGGTTTTTTGTTTGCGTCATTTCTTGATTTGGGTTTGTGTTATTTTGATCAAAAGATGAGAACTTGATGAAAAAAATTGGTTTTTTTGCTTAAAGTTGAGAGCTTTATTTTGGGTTTTTAGCTGAATAGAACACTTGCATAGTCAATTAGTTATACTGTGTGTGAAGATTCTGTAGTGTGAATGTTGGAGTTTATTTATAGCATTGTAGTTTAGTGGATAGTTATCTTCTTTTTGTAAAGAGAGTTTGAGGTTTCGAGATTCGGTAGAGGCATGTGTGTGTGAGTATTTTGTGTTTCTGTGAGTGAATTTTACCCCAGATAAAGAAAAATGTTGGAATTGTGGGAACTGAACTTGTGGATTTTTACCTTGTTGAGTTTTACTGATTAATGTGATTTGATCCCTTGTATGCGGATGAAACTAATGAATAATGTTGTTATGAAGTTTGCATGTCATTTTGTATATTATGATATGAATCAGCGAATGATAGTTAATGGAATTGTTGAAGTGTTTTTTTCTGACAGCAAAAATATATCCGGTGGTAAAGAATCAGCACTTATTGCTTTGCACACTTTTGATTGGTAATTCTTTAGCAATGGAGGTTAGACTTGCTTCTAATTGCTTATTTGATTCTGCTACAGTGCTACTATTTCTAGACATATACAATTAAATCTTTATCTTCTTGTAGTCTCTTCCCATATTCCTAGACAAGCTTCTACCTCCATGGGCAGCGATTTTGCTATCAGTGACGCTTATCCTTATGTTTGCTGAGGTAGAATATCTTTATAATGAATTAAAAATCTATTTTTAAATGAGATTGTTTAGACATGAGAACAAATCATTTTTATTTCCTTATCAAATTTTTTAATTTGTGGTATTCGATATTTACTAACAGATTATGCCTCAAGCAATCTGTACCCGTTATGGTTTGACTGTCGGAGCAGCAGTGGCACCTTTGGTCCAGCTCCTTTTATGGTTGTTCTTCCCAATTGCCTACCCAATCAGTAAGGTGTAATTGATAATCTTCACACGTATGTATTCAGTTATATTTTGTGCCAACTGCATCCAATAAATGTGAAAAAGATTGAGTGAGTTATTCTTTCTGTATATTTAAATTGTAAAGTTGTTAACCAACATTCTTATTGCAACTTTCATATTTTTTGTACCAGTAAAAAACATAATTCAACTGTTTGTTGACAAGATACATTATTTGTGTTTCTTCCCTTTGCCCTTGAATTGGTGATGAATTGAATGTCTCAAGAATTCTTTACTCTGTAACTTATATAGTTCTTTTACTGAAATTGATAAATATTGTTTAGCGTTGAATTATGTCTAGGTTTTGGATTGGATGTTGGGAAAAGGACATGCTGCTCTCCTGCGTAGAGCAGAGCTGAAGACATTTGTAGACTTTCATGGAAATGAGGTACTTTTTCCAATCCATTATCCGTGTAACCAGTTTATATTATATAATATAATT
>PHNY01189018.1:8145-19851 GCA_003724115.2 Anethum foeniculum | reverse complement strand
TATATATATATATGTATGCAAATTCTTATCTTTATTAAGCCCAACTCTCTTTTTACAATTTTAATCATTCATTTCATCATGGCCCTTATATATAGAGTATGCATTTGCAAGTTCACATCTTTTTATATCTCGAATTCTGATATTTTAGTTAATCCATTGATTTCATCATGATTCTTATAGATTATGTGTGTGTGTGTTTTTCTTCTCTAGGTTTTGAGTGATCCGCAAAAAAGGGCTGTATATGACCAATATGGCGAGGAAGGGTTGAAGGGTCAGGTGCCTCCACCAGGTGCTGGTGGGTTTCCTTCTGGTGGTTCAGGTGGGCCTAATATGTATCATTTTAACCCTCGTAGTGCTGACGACATCTTCTCTGAGTTCTTTGGGTTTTCAAGCCCCTTTGGTGGAATGGGAGATATGGGAGGGGCTCGCGCCGGTGGTCCGGGGTTTCAGAGGAGCATGTTTGGGGATGATATATTTGCTTCATTCAGGAATACTTCTGGAGAGGGTTCTGCGAGTATGCCACCCCGAAAAGGGGTGGCGATAGAGCGGACATTGCCTTGTAGTCTAGAAGATTTGTACAAGGGAACTACTAAGAAGATGAAGATTTCAAGGGATGCCTCGGATGCTACTGGGTAAGATTATTGATTATTGGTAGTAAATCTGGTTTTTTGTATAGATGTCTGCAATTATAGCTAGGTTGATCTTTTACAGTTACTTGTGTTTGCATAATGGTATGACTGTTAGTGGAAGTGAATTTGGCATTGACTTGCATTGTTTGCTTGTCAATGCAATTGTGAATTTTGCTATGAGTTCACTTTGATTGCAGGTTTAAATGTTTTCTTTGTTGGAATCAACAGTTAATTAATATTTTTTTCATGATTGTAAATTTTTTTCTGTTTTTTATAGATCAAATTGCTTCATGTGTTTTACATATGAATTTGTAGTTACATATTTAAGTTGAGCTGTCCGTTCTAAAAAGTGTACCAAATGTAGATGTACTAATCACCTGCCATTTAAAGATCAAATGGATCACTTGTTCTAAATTTTAATATGTACTTGGTGAAGTTAGAGCCTGTCAAAATGACAGTGTTAATGGAGTTTGGTTGTGTTCGTGTAATCACTGTTATATTTGATGCTCTATTTAAAACTTTGACTGGGATGCTCCACGTCTTGTCTCAACTATCTTTGTTCTTCATCTCTTGTTGTTTCAGTTATTATTTCATAGTACCGTTGTTGCTATTGAAATAATTAATTTCAGTATTCTAGTAGCTAGTGACATCTTTATATATTCCTGCCTCTGTTATGTGCTAATGGTAATTATTATTCCTGTTGTTGTATTATCTTATAAATAGTTAATGACTTAATGTGCATATAAAAGGCTTCTTTAGTCGTGCGTCCTCCTATTAGAATTATGAATTCAATGGAAAACAGTATGATTTAGGCAATTGTGGTATTTAGGAAAGTATTGATTTAGAGTATGTCTCATTATTTAGGAATATATAATGGTATATTTGGTTGTTTTACATAGGTTAGATTTTGTTTTCCCCACATAAATAAACACAGATTTAATCGAGTATTGATATTTCCTAACTTTTATGGGTTGCAATCCATCAGATTTTTTCCCTTCTGCGGTTGGCAAACCCTAGGGGTAGTGGTTCTCATCTGGGACTGGTGGGTTTTATGCGGTTATTTTGCCCAAGTTTCTTTTTCTGTTCCAAATTAAAAGAGGAAAAAATGATCAAGATGGCCAAAAATGGCATTAGTTCGTATTTCTTTCTTTTCACTTCCCGTCCTACATCAACTGGTGAATCAGTGTCACAAATACACCTCTTTATACTTTTCTGCACTTATTTCGTTTTGGGAAGTGGTTTACTTTTCTCTTGCTAATTTAAGACTTGTGTGTCTGGCCCTGTGAACTTGTGTCTGCCCATGTGTGCTCCTGTACTATGAGTTGTCTGGTCTCCAGGAATTTATAAATTTTGTGGGCACAGGTATAAATGCTGCCTGCAACTCTTATTTTCTGTTTACTACTTGTCCAGTTTAAGAAAATAATGCTAACATGCAGGTTCGAACCTATAATCTTTAAACCAAACGTTTATATACCAGAAGAGCTAGCCAAGCAAGCAGAAAGAGTACATCTCTAGCTGTATCAGCAAACACAAAATTTTAGGGGGTCATGGAGACTGCTGGACCTCTTTTTCTCTGTCACTGCTTGTCTATGAAAACATTGATATTATTGAACAGTGAAATGACTTGGTTCAACATTATATGTTTATATCACACTTAAGGCTGTTATGTCTCCTTTGCCAATACACCGTCTATATGTTTTGACCATATTAAACTCAAGTAACATATAAGGATCGACTATAGTGGCTGAAGAGACGAAATATATCGATCAAAATCCACTAGGAAAAAACAATTTCGAAGTACAGAGGCCTTATGGATATTTAGGAGGGATTACAGAATGTATATCAAGACTAAACCCTAGTGATGCAGGATAACCGGTGTTAAAAGCTCAAAGAGACTAGTTGGGAAGACTACCAAAGCCTAATAAATTAGTAGGATATAATTATTAGAGTTTGATTCTATTAGGAAAGTAGTTTAGCTTTATTTTATAAAGGAGTTAATCATCGTAAATCATTAGAGTTTATTATTTTGAGAATCAATAAATTGTCTTTCTGACTTTCTCTTGCGAGAGGACTTTTTTCCCTAACCCTGATTGCCCCTGCCTCCCTCATCAACCAGCTTTAATTGGTTACTCGGAATATGCTAAAAGGGTTGTCACTAGTAATACCTTTTTATATATTCTATAGAGTAAATTACAGAGTGGTGGTTTAGCAACAAAAAAAAAAAAAAAAAAAAAACAAATTGCATAGTGGTGGCCTGAAAGACCACCCTAGCAATTTAGTGGCTTGGTTTCTGAACTCGCAAATGGCAGATCAAATTAAAGTCTGGTTTCTATTTAATTGTTTGCTGTTGATATTTCATTAATGGTAACTGATCAGATATAATTGAACAAATATATGAAAATTACAAATGCAATTACATTTGATTGTATGACCTGCTCTATACACAACCCATTGCCTATGAACTGACCCTGCGTGACCTAACTTTCCATATCTGCCTGCCAGGGTTTTTAACCGCCTGCTACCTCTAAGTGGGCAGCTAGCATTCCTTATTGGCGGGAAAATCATCTAAAATTTAATTTCACCATCAGAACTTTTAATAGTGTTTCTACTAACTGTACTAGAGAGAACCAAATCAACCAATCTAAGAGGGAAAGTGTCAGTTCTTCAGCTCTTACAAGATCCATAGCTATTCAAGATTTTGTCAGTTCTTATGAATGATATTTTAGTGAAGGAGCATTTGTGTTTAATTTACAGTCGTCACCTAGCCTATGCAGCAGGAGTCGGTGTTTGAACAGATGCCGTTGTTTTCTTAGAAGGGATCCTTTCATCCCAGTAACATACCTTGAAATTGTTTAGTGGTAAGATACGATAATAAGAAAGTCATTTATATTGATAAGTAACTAGACAGGGAGTTATATTGATAATATGTTGGTTGTTATTTACTTTCGTGAATTTATAAGAATAGTTATATCTCTATAATAGTATCACTTCACTTATATCCAGAAAATTTTAGATATCAAAACTAAGTTCTCAATCTATAAGGCATAGAGTAGGTTACAAGTTAAAACTATACTTTATAATGTGCAGCACAATTCTAGTTAATAAGAATGTTATTACATCATCGTTTTTTTTTTTAATTGTGTAATTCTGCAATGATTTATTTTTACTTATATCACATGAACACTAACTAATTTTGTAAAAATTGTATGTGTTGGGAAAAAAATGTGGTTCTTGTATATATGTGTAGGAACTGAACTGGATATTCTTGTTTTTGTATATAAATAGGGTATCCAACCTGAAACTTTAATGCTAGATGTTAATATAGCAAAGAGAGATAGCCTAACGCCGAGAAAAACAAATTGCATTAAATCTTTCCATATTAAACATTACAAAACTAGTCACAAACATTATAATATCACTCTTCTATGCTTCTGTTCCCATCCTCTGACGGTGGACAATACTAAAGATATTATACATGTCATATCCCTTGCATAAATTCGTTATAGTTTTCAGGTCTTATATAAGTGTTTCTTGCATTGAAAATAGCTGATTAGAATTATTGAAACTATTGAGATTTTCTCATCTTAAATGGGTTATGGATTGCAGCCATACAGATTCTCTGTATTTATAGTTTCTTTCCAACAAACCTCATTTTGATGTGTAACACATCTCTCTTACTGTATTTTGATGTAGCATTCCCATCAGTTAGATTTACCTTTTTATATACTAATATACATATCACGGTTGGTTAATTCTCTCAAGATATTTTATTTGTTTTGTGCATAAACGTGATACGAGCTTGGGTAGTTTATTGTTAGAACTTCGAATTAATTCATTTTTTTTCCATCAAGATTCAAATATTGTATTCTACTGAAGGAATGCAGAGTGGATGGACTTAGGGTTTCTCTGATGGGTAATTACGTTATATATAGTGCAATTTTCGTATCAATTGGTCTGCTGGCTCATGGGAACCTAGCCATATACCAAGGCAACAGAGGACGAGGAGTGTTTGCTGTCAAGTATAATCACTTTCAAGATACTGAAATGGCTAAACTTAGCACCGCACCGGCCACCGAACACTTTATTTAATTTCTTCCCTAGATTTATAGTAGATCTTATGTAGTTAATAATGAGTCTTTGATGTTTAATATTCCTATATATTAGTAGTCAGTCCGATATATAATCGTATATAAGTGGATATCTGTTAACGATCTTTTGAGGTCAAATGATATATCTGAATCACTGGCTTGGGTTTTACGTATCAATTGCATTCCTATTCATGTAAAACGAATTCTGTGTTTTGCCATGTATAGTAAGATGCATTGAACTCTATCTAACTCCATAATTTTCTATGTAGGAGACCAACTACAATGGAGGAGATCCTGACAATTGAGATCAAGCCTGGTTGGAAGAAGGGAACAAAAATCACTTTCCCAGAGAAGGGGAATGAGCAACGTGGTGTTATACCTTCTGACCTTGTCTTCATTATTGATGAAAAGCCCCACAACATCTTCAAGAGGGACGGAAATGATCTCATTGTCACTCAAAAGATCTCTCTGGCAGAAGCATTGACAGGTTACACTGCACAAGTTACCACCCTTGATGGCCGTACCCTGACGACACCCATTACTTCTGTCATTAGTCCAACCCATGAAGAAGTTATCAAAGGGGAAGGAATGCCCATCCCTAAGGAGCCTACTCGAAAAGGGAACATGCGAATCAAGTTCAACATCAAGTTCCCTACGAGGCTCACTGCGGAGCAGAAAACTGGAATCAAGCGGTTATTGACTTCTTGATGACTCCTATAGAGCTCCCCAAAAACTCATGTATGCTAGAGTTCATCTATTTTCTTCTTCTTGATATTTCTTTTTGTTTGTTTTATTTCGGGCACCTGCTACAGAAGAAGTTACTTTGCTGGTAAAGTCGGAAATTGTTATCTAGGTTCTTGACATTATATTATCGGTTTTATACCTTGTTGTGCTTGCCTTGGTATTTCAGGTATTATGTCTACTTTAAAGTGAGATTTTGAACTACCAGGTTTGAGATGCAAATTTCTTATGTTTGACAGACAAGTTCTCTACCTTTGTTTGAGGTGGTTTTTTTTTTTTTTTTGGCTAAATCCCTTTATTCGGGTCATGTTGCCTCTTTTGGTGCATTAATGTTTGTATTCTTATATCTGTTATGGAACTCCCCTTCTCCTTTGCAAAAGGACATCGTAGAGAAGTTCGGAGTTCATTTTACCATTAGGAGTTTTCAACATTGTTTTGTATTTATCCAACACTTTTGGTAAAATAGTATCATTCCTAATTTCCTTTACAGAAAAGGTTGATATAGTAAAGGGAGCAAGGGTCTTAATATTGTCAAAGATAAGTGTAGTGTGTGAGTGTGTTTAATTAGAGGAAAAAAAATATTATTTTGTATTTGTAAAAAGATGCAAAATTTTCAAATATTATCGGACCGAAACCTGCCAGTTCAGTTATCGGTCGCCTGTTTTAATATTTCTGGCAACCTTGTTCTAAACCGTTGGATCAATCCGTGGACGTCCCAGATTAAAAGGAGGATTTTAACTTGCCCTTTTAATTTGCGGCGCGCCTATTTTGTGCATTGCGTTGTACACGTAACTTTTTGACTTTTAATTTAACATTTTAAATTTTATAAAAACAAGAAAATATTTTAAATTAAGAAGAGATATGTATAGCATTAGATATTAAATTATTTATTTCTTTAACATATTGCTTGTAATTTTAAAAAACAATAATAATGTAAAAAAATATTAGTTTTGTGATGAATAATAATTAAAATATACTTATTTTTGTTATAAAAAATTTATTATCCAAAAAATGGTTTGTTGGTAGAATAAAGTAATTTTTAAGTTTTGAGTTATTATGAACATTAATTTTTAACATTAAAGTTTTCAAAAAATTGCTTCTATACAAAAAATGAATAAGCTACATTTTACATGTATGTAATGCGTAATGAATAAGCTACTTTTTACATGTATGTAATGCGTATACTAATCTTGAGTTGTGTGTTCACTCATTGCCCCTAGTTTTTTCTATAAACCAAAATTTCAACTTTTAATTATACTTGAAATTTATATTTTGTTAAAAAAATTAAAAATTTTAATGTAATAATCAATAGGTATATTATTAAATATTAAATAATTTTTTATTCAAAATTTAACTTATAATTTTTAACAAAGAAATTATTAAAAAAGAATGTAAAAGTAATAGTTTTGTGATGAAGAATAATTAATATATATTTATTTTAGTTTTATAAAAAGATTTGTAGGTTTTCACAGTAAACTAATGTTTACTATACATATTAGTTTTTTTAAAAAAAAATCCAAAAGCTTCTTATACAAAAAAAAAATGAATAAATTATTTGTTTTAAGATGATGAACACGCACTAATATAGCACATCTTATTTATAACTTTGAACTTATTTTAATTTATTATTTATCTTATACAAACACTAATATTTTTACATTAGTTTTTTAAAAATAATTATTTAAAATTATAAGTAATATTTTGTAAAAATAATTTAATTTCTTCTTAGTTTTACATATTTTACTTTTTCAATAAAATTTAAAATATTATGATAAAAAGTTAAAACACATGTGTATAAGTGAAGGTGACTCTTTAGATTACTTCCTTGGTGCACTTGTTTAACGCAGTGACAAGTTAAAATGTTCTTTTAAATTTGGACGTCCCCTAGCTGATCCAATTGTTTAAAACAAGGTTGCCAGCTTATCGCACAAAATAGGCGCGGCAAGTTAAAATGTTCTTTTTAATCTCGGACGTCCCCTGATCCAACGGTTTAGAACAAGGTTGCCAGAAATATTGAAACTGGCAACCTTGTGCCAGAATCAGGACCCATATTTGAATGTCCTGGATTTCAAATGAAATTCAAATCCAAATTCTCAAACAGTTTATTTGATTAAATTCAGAATTTATTTGAATATCCTGGATTTTAAATGAAATTCAAATTCCTAAACAGGTTATTTATAATTTTAAATGAAATTCAGGTTTCCAAACTGGCCGTGATAAAGTTTGTTATTATGTAGAAAAATTTAGTTCGCTACTTTTTACGCATTTACCAATTAAAATAGTTGAATCCAACAAATCAGCGAATTAGTCGTTAATTTAATTAAATTAAAATAGTCGATTTATCTAACGAATCAAAGAATTGGTCGATTCGTCCAACTAATCAACGAATTGGTTGATTCATCCAACGAATCAGTGAATTGGTATTCAATTTAATCAAATAGTTCACTGCCAGTTTGTTACTAACCATGATAATAAGCCGCGTTTCGCGGTAATAATATAGTAATACTAGGAAAATAAATCGCGTTTTGCAGCGGTAATATATTAATATTTTTTAAAAAATTAAATATAATGATAAAAAGTTTTTTAATATATTTTTCAACTATATTTTATATAAAATAACAAATTTAAATTACTTCAATTTAAATATCAAATATATATTTTATAATTAAATAGCCTTAATAATGAAAGGAATATCTAAAACTAACAGATCAATAGCATCCTCCGTTCTTCTCGACAATAGGTGCGTTCTAAAATCATAAAATCAATCAACTCTAAAACTAACTGATCCATAACATCCTCCGTTCTTCCCGGACAAAAGGTCGCGTTCTAAAATCCTAAAATTAGTCAAGCATTATAAAATTATAAAACCGATCAAACAATAACATACAATTAAAGGCTTAACAAAATAAATAGTGACAAAACTACCATAATATGCAAAATAAAGTTTGAACACAAGTGCTAATAAAATTAACAAACATAAATTATTTAAATTTAAATATCAAATAATACTTTTATAATTAAATAGTCTCAATAATAAAACAAACCTCTAAAATTAACCGATCCATATCATCCTCCGTTCTTCCTAGGCAAAAAGCTGCATTCAAAAATCATAAAATCAATCAAGCATTCTAAAATTATAAAATCAACCAAATAATAACATACATCTAAAGGCTTAACAAAACAAATAATGACAAAACTATCAAAACATGCAAAATAAAGTTTGAAATACAAGCGCTAATGAAAAATGTAGCTAACAATTTGCTCTGTTTTTTTCAAGCCAAACGATTTACACTAATGTATATATAAGATTATTTATTTCCTTTTTAAACTATATTTTAGGACCTGAAATTTAGGAGAGTATTAAGATAAGAACTTTGACTTGAAAAGAAAGTTTTAGCGAATAATAATCCGATAGAGAAATTTTAGAAAAATTATAACATGGTAATTTGAGTTAAAAAGAAAGTTTAAGAGAAAATGATGTAATTAACCTTTGACTTGAACATAAAGTTTGAAAAAATAATAATATAGTAGAGAAATTTTAGAAAAATAATAAGATGATAATTTGAGTTAAGTGAAAAATTTATTGATATAGTAGAGAAACTTTAGTAGAATAATAAGATGGTAATTTGATAACTTGAGTTAAAAGGAAAGTTTATTGATATAGTAGAGAAATTTTAGAATAATATAATAAAAAGATAATTTCAGTTAAGAGGAAAGTTTAGGAGAATACAAGGTAATTAAAATTTTCTCTTTTTATTAATTCAAAAATTTGAAAAAATTAGAAAAATTTCAAAAATTTGAGAAAATTAGAAAAATAGAATGAGACGATTTGAGGGGCGCCACATAAACGCCTTCGTCTTCTTCTTTATATAAGTACTAGTCGACATAGCCGCGCTGTGCAACGACCCTAAATATATATTATTAAAAAATTTCAAATCAAGATTATTTAAGAAAAATATACTATAATTAAATAAATTATTCATATAATTGTTGATACCGATTTTTTGTCACAATTTGTTAGCACCCGTTAATATATATAAAACAAAATAAAACTATTTACATAATTCTTAATAATACCAATTTATATCACGTCTTCCTGGGCCGACAACAATCATACCGACTTGTATCATGTTTTGTTAAACCGACACATGTTATAATAAAACAATATATGACTAAAAATTCATAAATATACAATAATTGTAAAAAAAAAATTGTACTTTAATGTCAAAGAATTATATATAATGGTTTTGAATTTATTTTGAATACGTTAAACCAAAGTTATAATTATAGGATTCGCTCTAAAATCTTATTTTGTTTCGCTATAAATTTGAGTTTCTTTTCTGTTTCGAATATGTAACTTGATTATTTCTTTAACTAAAATTTATGAACTTATAAAAGAAAGTTTAATTTTGAAAATTAAATCAAAGAAACTCTAGAAAGAAGACATTTTCAAATAGAGATAAACTTTATGATTGTTAGGCGACACCCGCTAAAATATATATAACAAAATAAAACTATTTATATAATTCTTCGTAATACCAATTTATATCATGTCTTCTTGGGTCGACAGCAATCATACAAACTTATATCATGTTTTGTTTGGCTGACACCCATTATAATGAAACAATATATGACTAAAAATATGTATAGATACAATAATTGTACACCAAAAAAATATATGTACCTCAATGTCCAAGAATTGTTTATAATGATTTTGAATTTATCTCGAATATGTCAAACTGAAGTTTTAAAAAAAGAATTCGCTATAAAATCTTATTTTATTTTATAAATTTGAGTGTATTTTCTATTTCGAATATGTAACTTGATTATTTCTTTACCAAAAAATTGGGAACTTAGAAAAGAAAGTTTCATTTTTAAAATTAAATCAAATAAACTCTAGAAAAAAGAAATCTATAAACAAAGATAAACTCTATGGGTCACGAAACAATACCTTAACTTCATTATCCTCTTTTCCTCTAAAAATTTTAAACTCGTAATAACGTCAAATGTTAAAACATTAGAATAATTATTTTTTTGAAACAACATTAGATTAATTTGAAAGCATTACAAACTATGAATGTAGTAAAAATCGTTATATGTACAAGTATCAACGAAGTATATATTATCGTGATAAAAAAATAGTACAAACCTAAATTATATAAATATTAAAAAATAGCAATGATAACATTGTTAGATAATTTGATGATCAGTGTTTAGCACTTAGGCAAATCAAAGTTTATCATCAGTGTTTGACAGATTGATATCTGTATTTGATATCATTGTTTATTATCAGCGTTTACTGTCAGACTCTGTGGAAACAGTAAATCATGCAATGATTTATCTGATTGAAGATCTTGAAGATTGCAAGGATATGTCGGTTACTCAATATTTGGAAAGTAGCAATCAATCAATAGATATGATCTTTATTTAGTCATACTTATGTAATCATATCAATAGTAATTGATTGTGTAACTGTGTATTATATAAACACAGATAGGTTAACACTATAAGTGTCGTCGATTATTGTTTTATCATTCGTGTAACCTAGCAGCTCTCAAGAATACTTGAACATTCTTTGAGAGAGTACTTTGTATTAGAGAAACAGTTTTTATTCATCAATATAAAAACTGTTTATCATTTTTACTTGTTTATTATTAATTTGATTGTTCTATACAGTATATTTGATACCTAACAATTGGTATCAGAGCTAATCTGTTAATATACATATAGTTAAGATCTAACAAAAACAATCATGTCTGAAAAGAACTCAAATAACCAATCCTCTGGGAACAATACTAGTAGATATGAGGCTATTAGGGTTCCTATGCTGAAAGCAAGTGAATATCCCACCTGGAAAGTGAAGATGGCTATGTTTTTGGAAGCCATAGATCCTGAATACCTTGACAGGATCTATGATGAACCACATGAACCAACAAAGCTCTCTGTTGCTGTTGGAGATACACTACAAAAGGTTATTCCCAAGGAGAAGAAAGATTATACTCATGAGGACAAATCTTCAATAATGAAAGATGCAAAGGTGAGACATCTTCTCCATAGCAGTCTTGATAATGTTATGTCCAACAGAGCAGAGTGATAAGATGCAAAACAGCAAAGGAAATTTGGGATGCTTTGGAGGTCAGGTGTCAAGGGACAAAAGCTATCAAGAAGAATAGGAAAACTATACTCATATAGGAGTATGAGCACTTTGATTCAAGGTCTGATGAAACGCTGACAGAGATCTATGACAA